>JANZLH020000022.1:3294746-3310606 GCA_026770325.2 Erythroxylum fimbriatum | reverse complement strand
TTGGATTAAAGGCATTAAATGCCTTAGAAAATGCAAAAGAGAAGCTAATGTGATGGTGTATAAATATGAAATTTATGTTTAAGTAGTAATTTCATTGTATGTCTTTTTACGTATAAAGGCTCGGGAGCCATGAATTAAGGAGCTCGTACCGAGGATTGTTGAAGTTAAGAGAGTGTATATCTTCTTTGAGGTGAGTTGAGGAAACCATATTTCTCAAATAGGATTAGAACATCCTAAGACAAGCATGATGACTTGTATGTGAATTTTGAACTTAGGCAACGTAAGGTAGAAATTGAATTTCAAATGGATGCTAATGTGGTTATGTATTTAATAAATGGCATTGGTTTGAACAACTATGCATTTCGATTACAAAAGATGACTTTTATTTTATGAGAATACGTTTTGGAATTTACATATGCATAATCTAGTCATATATGATGCATTTTTAATTCTCTTTTGGCTTAGAGCCATGATAAGGTTTCATTTTTACTGGTTGGATCGATAAATAAAGGCATAGTGCCTTACTTGAATTTTGTATTTAATTGTTGTATATGATTTTTGTGATTGGTGAGGAAACGATTGGCCAATCGTGTGTTAGGCACAACTGATTAAGCGACCCCCGTACCCTTGATGCTGGTACATAAAAGTTGAGTCTCCGTATTGATACCTTTCTACAGGACTTGCGGGTGATTTCATACCTAGGGTCTGGACATCGACAAGGTCATCACCTAGGGTCATGACGCTCTTGTCGACTGTAGTCTGGACTCACCACGGATGAAATTCGAGCTAACATCGAGTATCAGTGGGTGTGCACATTAGTTTGGCCAACTAGTAGTTTCACACATGATTGTTTTGGCTTATCCTAATATTGGTTTTCCTATCAAGATTTGATTGATACATATGATGTTTTTACGCTTTTGTGTACTAGAACTAGGACATATGTTCACCGGATGACTGAGGTAATAGGCTAGGCCTATATGGTTCCTAACCAGTATACGTTGAGTTATAGACTGGGCCTATGTGTTTTCTATATGATATATATTCACTTCATAGGTTATCTACGCTGTCTTGGTATGAATCGAATTCTATTTGTGATATATGTTTTTCATGCTCACTGAGTACCTAGTGTACTCACCTCCTCCACTTTCCAACCATGCAGGTTAATTTAGTGAGTTTGAAGCTCTGAGTGGATCGTGTGGTCTTTTGACATTTTCAGGATATTACCTCACATGGGTAGTTTCCTATTTTGTACTTTTATTGTTTAGTGGCTCATGAACTGTGTTTATATGGATATGCTTTATGATTTTGTAGGTTAACTTTTGATTGCCTTGTGTTTTATAAATGACTTTATGTATGAATCTTTTGATACTGTTGTTGAGATTCCTTGAGTGGACTTTAAAGTCCTAAAGTTGTGGTTGGATGCGAATATAGAAGTGTGTTTAAAAATGTTTGCAACTTTTGGGATTTTTTTAAAACACACCCGTTGTGTTACCCAAATTTTTCAAAAAAAAAAATATTCAGTTAGCCTTGCATAGTCAGATTAAGGATAATGTGAGTGTCCTTAGCCTAGTTATGCGATGGTTGTCATGGGCCCGATGTGGTACCGGGTCGTGACAACAACTAAATCAATATTCACAACATCAATGTCTAAAATGTCCCTCCACATCACAAGAAGAAAAAGATAAAAATGATAGCTTGTCAGTGGATATCATCATCGAAGAATAAAATCTTCAAAGGTTTTTAAAATGTAGGTCACTTATCAGCCACTATCCTCAATTATGTAAAAATATGTAGGCCACTTAAATAGTTAAAAGCATATTTTCCTGTAATTTTTACTTTTTGGGTTTTGGACGCTACTCAATGCCCTTTTCTATATAATGTAACCTTCGAGCATAGGTTAATATGAAAAAATAAACACTCAGTTATAATATCCCTATCCAGACTCTTACAATCTCGCTTTAGCCTAAGGATTGGCATTCCAGAGAAAAAGAGCAAAATAAGTGTGTTTAATTGCGTTTTTATCTTTTCATCATAGTCATTGAGTACTCAATTCAATATATCATTTAATTAATTCAATCCAATATATTTTCTAGTATCATATTTCTGAATGCCTATTTGTGATACTTATAGACATATTCATCTATTAATAATAGTATAATACATACATAATGAAAACTTAAAATTAGTCAGAAATGCATTAAAACTTTTACTAATACTCATAAATTTCTAGAATCAGTTAATGCCTCTCCACGCACCCTTAATAAATTCCAAACATTTCTTAATAAACTTATAGAACAATATAATCAAGAAAAAGAAGAAATAAAACAACTTTATAAACCATTTCAAGAACATTATAAAACTCATCTATGAATAATTGTTGTCTTATTTGTAATCAACTATTTACATAATTCATGCATTTAGACAATTTAGTCACTAAATAAAGAATAGAAAAAAATTATTATGAAAGAAGATATAACTATTTACAATTTTGTATTAATAATAATGGATTAATACCTATTAAAGAAAAATTAGATATTTCCACTACTCTTTATAATTTATATAATCAAAATTTAATACATAAACCAACGAAATAACAAAACATCAAAGACTTTTCCATTAATATGACTAAAATAACTACAAATCTGAATACTAATAATATTTTAAACGTAGATACTTTAGAATTAACCGAATCTACTGGCATTTTTCATATTAATACATTATTATCAAACGAAAAACAAAAACAAATAGCAAAAACACAATTAAATCTTAAAGCTTGTCAAGATATTACATATCATCCCATTAAAAATTTAATTAATCAAAAAAATATTATTTATTATGTAAAAATCATACATGAAACACCTATTAGAATAGATCAATGTAATGGATATATCTGAATAAGCTTAATAGATCAAGAACAAATTTATAAGCAATCACAAAAAATTCCTAAAAACAAAAGACATAAAATTGGATACATACATCTTTCAACAATTCAAATTTTATTAAAATATACTTTTCAAGAAGGAATAGAGTCTCCTATAAGAATGACTATAATTGACGAACGAATGATTGATTTAAAAGATCAAGTAATTGGAATAATGAATAGAAATTTATCCTATGACAAAATAAAATTTAATACTCGTTTAAAATTAGGAATGCCTTTACAATCATACAATCTAGATGAAACAATTACTGTAGCTTATAAATTTTACAAAGAAACTTTAATGACACTTGGACAATATCCTTTTTTAATTACCTATCAAATTAGTTACGTTCTTACTAATTCTCATCATAACATTGAATTTAAAAATACATATACAATTTATACTGACCAATTATTTAATGATGTAGCAAAAGTAGGAACCAATCTAAGAACTAGTTTAAGAGAATTACCAGATATTAATCATCTTATTAAAATGCAAATTTTAGAACAAACTATTCCATGACTATCTTTATTTGAAAATAAAACTATTAGAGAAAAAAATTCCCTTAAGATCACAATTTGTTAGATTAGAAAAACCTATTAGATTTACTTAACCTGGTATATCAAATGAAAAAGAAGAATTAAATGAAAAAGAAGAAACAAATCAAAAACAATTAGGACATGAATTAGCCAATATTAAAAACCAACTTCAAGAATTATCAAGCCGTCTTTAAAATACATTATGAGTATCACTAAACAATTATCTGAATTATTAGCTAAACAAATCAATATTGAAATTCAATTAAAAGAATTAATTACTATAACATAACCATTAATAGATAAAGGCCAAAATTCTCAATCACAAAAGTTTAATGAAATTCATAAAATATTAGAATCTTTAATTAAATGCTATGAAAATTATTTAAAATAGTATATCCAAGAGACGAAAAACTCGAAAAATAGAAAAGATAATAACAAAAATATTGGAACCAAAAATAGAACCAAAATTAACAAAATTGGTACAAGAGCCATCTAGCTCATCAAACATAACTTTAGTAAAACCATGAAGAATATATAACAAGATATAAAAAATCAATTGGAAGAAATTACTCAGTTAGTTAATAAACTAACGTTGGATCATCATCATCATCATCGCACCCAGTTTGAAGTCCCACACTGAAGCAGGGTCTGGGGAGGTCAATAGTACGCAGCCTTACCTATAGTAGAGAGGTTGTTTCTGGTAGACCTACATACAAATGAGACAATATAAAAAATGATGCAGGTTATAGAGAAAATAGGGAAAACAACATCAATCCATAGAAATCATAATAAAAATAACAAAAGATAAAGATATATATAAAATAATGAAAACAAGACTAATATTAATAATACTAAAAATGCTAATAATAATAAGAATAATAATAAAAATTAATACAAATACGAAAGACAATAAATAATTAGGCAATAATAAAAAATGTATAATAATAAGAATAATAATACTAAAAAAGGGGAAAACTAATAAAATTAATAAATATTAAAATAGCAGTAAAAGAAAACTAAGATAAATAATGAAACGTGGATGCAGAGGACAAATTGGACGTATAGAATAATGTCGCTAAACTAATAGAGACAAACTCAGAACCTCCAACATGAGGGATACAAAAGAAAAACAAAGATGTAATGGAGAATATGTAGAGAGTAAGTGGAGAGAGAAAACAATACTTACTTGTTCAAAACGAAAATGCACATTTGCTTCCATAGCTTTGATTGCCCAAGACAAAACAACTAGGACTCCCAGGTGGGTTATGGTCATCTGCATCGTACACTGGACTTGACCGGAGATCCAGTACTTGCAATGGACACTGCAGCACCCGGCTACACTAGCGCCGACGATGATGACGTCGACGTCGGCGTTGGAAGCGTCAACAAATCTGCATTCTTTATAAACACATATACAAGTACAACGCTACTTGATGTTTTCTCCAAAACATTGTTCAAACATGTATAAGTACCCTCATTACCACACAATAAGTTCCTAAAATCATTGTAAAGGGTTAGACATCGGTCCTAATTCAATGAAAGTGTTACGCTTTTCACACAAAAACTTCTGAAAGGCCTGAAAGAAAGAGTCACTCTCAGTCCCTCCTCAAGGAAACAACGGTAACCAGAAACCGTAACTAGATTTACCAACCATTTAGGGGCGGCTTTAGTCCAATATCAACACAATTACATGGCTCCAAAAATACTTTAAACCCGTAGTGTAGCTTTTCCTCGCGAATAGAACAACCACCCAAATAAATACACAGGAAATTCTTAACAGTTTTCCCTCTTTTAGTACCTACCTCCCTAAAAAGCCCACTGCTTTCCCTAACATGAATAAGCACATAAAAGTAGTTCACACAACTGATTAGGACTACTCAAACTAGAAAGCTCCAAACTTTCCTCTAGCAAACACACCCAAATAGCAAATTACCACATCGCGACTAGCAAGTGTAACCTTCTCCTTCTCGAACACTGAGGTCTCAAAGGTAAACAAATGGAAAATAGAGAAACAGAAAAGAGAACAGAAAAAGGGCATTAAACCAATCAAAACTTTAAAACCTATAAGGATTCGAACCCTAAAGGATTCCAAAAAACGAAGCTTTCATGATAAAAATAGCAATAGAAGACAAAAGATACTATTGCACTGCAAAGAAAGTAAGAAAACATGACAAAAATATAAACAAGACACTTATGAAAAGTACAAGAGGAGCTACCCAAGGAAATCAAGAACAAATATGTCAGCCCTAAGCCATAACAAAGAAACACCATATATATATAATTATATGCTAGATTATACCACTGAAAGCGAGAGAGAAAAAAAACAAAGATCTGAAGACAAAGTAGGAAAAGGGCACGCCGAAGACCCTAGACAATTGAGCAACTAAGCACGAGAACTAATAGAAACATCGTAAATCAGCAGAACCCATGAAGTGCAAACATTGATCTCGCAGGAGCAGAACACACAAATAATTCATCTACATCCTATGCAGGAAAAAAAAAGCAAGTTGCAAGAAGCTGAGAAATTAATAAAAATCTAAACTTTACAACAGTAGCCGCCTCAATCACTCATTCCAAGCTCCTCCATTGTAATCGGAACAACCAGCCACCTCAATCACTCATTCCACTACTCGAACCACCAGATCTCAAAACAAAACAACACAAATGGAAGAGTAAAAAGCAAAAAGGAATCTCCAAGAAAAGATGTCTAAAGTAAAAGAGAATAAGAAATACTTACACTATACGAAGATACGACACACGAGTTGATGTATAGGGGACACTGGAACCTTCAAGAACTACGAATCCTCCGCCTTGGACATGTTCGATAACTGGCTCAGACGTGGCTGGAAGTCGGCTCGTCGGCGTTGCTAATGAGAAGACGGCCGAATCAACGCAGCTAAAGCTCTGTTCACCAAATCGCCTTCCACGCCTCCGATTCTCAGCAACGAGTTCGTCATCGCTGATCGACGCGCGTTCAACCGATTGCTCGGCGAGCAACCTAAATGACAGCACGTTGGATAAAGAAAACAATTCTTTACAATATGAACTTATAAAACCTATTACTGATCAAGATGAAGTAATTTATGGTTATGAATCCGATCAAGAAGTATATATGGAACAACCAAAATTAGTGGAACAACCTGAAACAAGTCAAAGTGGAGAAAAAAGAAAAAGAGAAAATCAATCTAAGTATAACTAGAATTATAGACCTATAGATCAAGAAGAATTAAATCGTTTTGGATATTACATAAGAGATAATAAGATACGAAAATTTCCTACAAAATATAAACCAAAACATATAACACTAAGACCATATAAAATCCTCAATTTAGATTGTGTCTTATCTCTAGAAAAATTATTACTTGAATGATCTAATAGACTAGCATTAGTCATTCAATTAGAAAAACCTTTTAAAGGATTAACAAATATAAGTACTTTATGAAATTTTATTACCTATAAAACTACTGGTATAATATTAGATAATGAAATACGAATAAAAAATACCACTGAGTTTCTTAATGCTATTGAACCAATAAAGGCTTTTCATGTAAAGAATTTATTGGAAAATATATAACTTCAAATAAACAAGAAATTGAAAATGAAGAACGAAAAAAATGCCCTATGGCATCTAAATAATATACGAATATGTGACATCTGTTATTTGGAAGAATACATTTGTGAATTTAAAAAAATATTATAAATTAACTCGTACAAAATAAAAAATGTATATTTGATATTTATCAAAAAATTATCTTATCCAATAAACAAAACAGTAGAAGAATTATTCTTAATTAAACAACATTATAATCTAGTAGCTTATAATCTAGGTGGCGGTGTTTCAATGGTAAAAGAAGTATTATCACAAAAATGCTTAGAAGCAAAATTACATACAAAACTAAGACATAAAGATATTCAACTATGTTGTTCTAAATATTTAGAAGTGCCTCAACGATATGGATAGGACTCTTTTATTTATCAAAAACAAGGAAAACATAAATAAAAAATAAATGACAAAAATATCCTACAAACAAGGATAAGAAATTTCCATTTAAACCTTATAAAACATTTTTTAGAAGAAAGGCTTAAAGACAATACAAACCAAAGAAAAAAAATTTTATCTTCAAAATAAGAAAACATGTAAATGTTGGTTATGTAAAGAAGAAGATTATTATGCAAACACATACCCAAAAAGAAATCACAATAAATACAAAGAAAGAAATAATATTTTAAATTCAACATTTAAATATAATTTAGAACCTATTGAATCAAATTATGAAATAGATTCAACATTTCCTCATTATATCATTATAACTTCCAAACTTCAAAATCATCAACTGAATTTAAATACAATATTCATTCAAGTGATTATTTAAAATAAAAAAGTTAATGCTTATATAGATAGACGTGCTACTATTGGTATAGCATCTAAAACACTATTATATAATTAGAAAAAATTAATATTCTTATGAGAATTGACACGTGAAATATAAAAAGGTTTTACAGAGCCTCATATTGTTACAACAAAATTTTATAAATTTCATAATTAAATGACATATACGATTTTTTTATTTGTCAACAACATTTTGTTTTATTAGTATAAACTTATAATCTATAACGTCAATTTGTTAAAATTAATATTAATAGTTGATTGGCTAATTCTAAATGTAAGTTCATGATGAATTAAACTTGAAATTTAATTAAAAATGCTGTTTTAAAATAGAACTATAAAGCTCCTCGTAGTCGTAGACAACAAGCAACAAGGAAAATTACATATTTAATATGTAATTAAATCACTACAAATACAAAGTTACATTAGAAGCACGCGTGGTTTGGACAAAATTTTAAAAGATAATCACAGTCTTTCTTTTTAGTTTTGCATAATTTGGTAAATTAAGCAGAGAAAGGGGCAAGTATTGGGTCCTCCTCCTCCCCATAAGGTTGACATAACCCTCCTCTCCTCTTCTGGGCCAATCTAATATAATTTGTGAATCAAAATTCGGTTCCAAGTCGACTCTTGCTTCCCCGTTCATTTTGGTTATCGTCAATCCTTTCTGGTGATCGGAGTGAGGTATTGAATTTCGATAAGATTTGTGTACTTTCTTATGTCTTCTGCTTGCCTGTAATTTCAGTCCAGTGTTATGTTTGGTTGATTCAATAAATAGCTCTCCGATTTTTGTATTTATGTTGGATTTTTCTTTTTGTTTTTGTGAAAGGCCGATTGCTGGTACTTGCAGAGTGAGAAAATGAGTCCCCAATAGCCCTGCTACTTGCTCCGTGCGTTTCATTATGTCAGAGCCTGCTCTTCCAATTTTAGGGTTTTAGATAAAGATCTTTAATTTAATTTTCTATTGTTTAATATACCTTTAACCTGGGACCCTTCTTCTCACGTGTTCAATGGTCCATCCAGTTTTAAAACATTGGAATTTAAGGTTTATCTCATTTATTTTTCGTTCTTTGTTTCTGACATTATGCATAACCTCTACCTTGCAGGTTCTGCAGCAATGAGCTCTTTCCTCTTGTAGAGCTCCTTCAAAGAGTCGAGTTCTTTGTTTTTGTTTTCCTTGAATGAACTTTTCTGATTTTGAATCATCCGATTCTTAGTCGACAATGAAGAGATTTGTATATATCAATGATGATGAATCACCAACCCAAGATCTTTATTGTGACAATCGCATATCAAATAGAAAATACACTTTGGTGAACTTTATTCCAAAGAACTTGTGGGAGCAATTCAGGTAATTCTTTTCTTGTGCATATCCTCAATATTTAATAATTGGACGTTATCTTATGATCATTGATGGAACAACTTTTTCCACTTCTACTTTCAGCCGGTTCATGAACCAGTATTTCTTGTTGATTGCCTGCCTTCAGCTTTGGTCACTAATTACTCCAGTAAATCCTGCCAGTACATGGGGTCCTTTAATTTTTATATTTGCAGTCTCAGCTACAAAAGAAGCTTGGGATGATTACAACAGATATCTCTCTGACAAAAAGGCAAATGGTAAAGAAGTTTGGGTTGTTAGACAGAGTGTTAAAAAACATGTAAGCAACCATCCACAGTGCCCCTTTTTTTTCTTAATCCAAATTATGCCATTCTCTGTTCCATTAGCTGGAGAAACGTAACTGAATAAGCAACAAGTTAAGTTGATTGAGCTGGAATTTTTAATCAACTCTGTGACTTTAGAATGGTTCTCATGTATCGTAGTAAAAGCACAAACTTTAGAAATGGCGTTATAAATGCCTGAAATCTCAATGGTTATTCTGATCATGATGTGTGTATAAACGTTTGTATCATTTTAATGCTTTTGGCAACTCATCTTTGTTTTTGATGTTTAATTATTTTCCTCGTGTGGGCATTTATTCTTATTAGTTAGTGGTTTTCGTTCTGCAGATTCAAGCACAAGACATCCATGTTGGTAACCTGGTGTGGCTTCGTGAGAATGATGAAGTGCCATGTGATCTTGTGTTGCTTGGTACGTCTGAGCCCCAAGGGCTCTGCTATGTGGAGGTAAATATAAGGTTCTTTTAGCGAGCTTGCACCCTAGTGCCATGGTATTCTTTCTGGCCATCGTTAACTCGTCAAAATAATCCAGTTCTTTCTGGTCATTACTGAGCTTAAGGATCTTCTTATGCTCATTGATGAATAATTACCATTGCCATACAAAGATCCTAGGAATAGAAGTGAGAGCCACATCACTATTCTAGCAGATTCAGATAAAGCTTGTGTGGGTTGATTGTCTGTTTTCTAATTGGGAAGTGGCTCTTATTTGGAATGCTCGAATGCGCAGGTTTTTCTGTTTACCTTGAGCTTTAGGATGCTTTATTTTTCTGTATAGCTTGAGCTTTCCCACTATTTCTTTGTGACATTACTTTGATCTGTGTTTAATTTTGTGTTTCACATATGATATTCTGAGATAGGACTTTAACATTATCTGTTTGATGTTCTAATGAGAACTGCATCTTTTTCCACGATTGCAGTATTTTGTTTGTGTCTTGAGTCGCAGTTCTTTCCACATACTAGGATAGGATCCCTTTTTGTGGCATATCTTTTCCTAGGAAATTTACCCCTTCTTTTGTCAGATAAATTGTGTTTCCACTTTCCTTTTGAATGAAATCTTTTACATTCTATATTATGCGAATTACTCTAACCCTTCCTTTTAGGAGTATTGTTCTATGAACAATATCTGAGATTTGCATGCATTGCAGACAGCTGCTCTTGATGGTGAAACTGACCTAAAGACAAGGGTAATACCCTCTGCCTGCATGGGGATAGACTCTGAATTATTGCACAAAATAAAGGCAAGTTTCTTGAGGATGTATAAATGTTATGTTTTCATCTTTTCTGCCTTGAGTTTTCCTAGATTGTTATATTGTTTATTTTGGACCTCAGGGTGTTATTGAATGTCCAAATCCAGATAAGGATATTAGAAGATTTGATGCAAACCTGCGGTTATTTCCTCCTTTTCTAGATAATGATATGTGCCCTTTGACAATAAAAAACACTATTCTCCAGTCATGCTACTTGAGAAATACAGAGTGGGCTTGTGGAGTGGCTGTCTACACAGGCAAGTTCATACTTTTTTCGGTTCACAGCCAGACCTTTTTCTCATAAGTAGTTTCCCTTATCCTCCCTTTATTTTCATATTAAACTTTAACATGTGAATGATAATTTCTTATTTAGTTAGGAAATGGTTTCTTAGGTATGTAAGAGGTTCTCCGCAACAGAATCTATGTGGATTGGTTAAGGGAGAAGGGGCACTCATTTGTTCATATTGTTTAATTGGTTGAGTGGAATTTATTGTCTAATAAGTCAAATTGTATTAGGAATGACAGGCTTGTCCGTGGAGCTACTCCTTTATGTTCACCTCATTCTAATACAATTTTACGCGAATGTATCATTCGTGCAATTTTTATCTAGGTAATTATGGTACATCATTTTGTTTATTCATTTGACTCATTTGCTTCTTTCCTTGCTTTCTTTTCAGGAAATGAAACAAAGCTGGGTATGAGCAGGGGTATACCTGAACCTAAACTCACAGCTGTGGATGCCATGATTGACAAATTAACTGGAGCTATATTTGTTTTCCAAATAGTGGTTGTTGTTGTTTTGGGCATAGCTGGTAACATTTGGAAGGACACAGAAGCTAGAAAGGTTTGTTGGACTTGCTCAATTATAGTTTTTTGCATTAATGATTTAATCAAATTGAATGTTTAGTAGAAGAACCTTTTGGTATGTCTCAGCATTTGTAAGTTGCTTGTCGACATAATGATAGTTGTTTCATAGCATATGGATCCTAGTCAACATTTTTGTGGCCGAAATGAGGCAATTCAGATGTGCAAAGTATTCATTAGTGACTGCTGCATGTGTACAATTTAAGTTTGCTTTGACGACAGCATTGCTTTGGAAGTCTGTCATGAATACAGACATCAGCTATGAACATTGCTTTAAGTTGGGGTCTTAAATTGGCCGTTTGTATTAGTTAATTGATTTTCTTGGTTTGTTATCAATTTCTGTTCACTTGTTCTGTCCTTTAAATTTCATGTCTTGTCCATAAGTGAAGATTGAGATATCCAATAATGCGCTTCGTGTTTTCTTAAAATAAATTCACAAATGTAATGACTGCATCCAAATTTAATCTCTCATGTTTTTGGTCACTTATGACAAAAATGTTCAAGGAGTTAAGTTTTCTTAATTTCCTAATTTCCTTTTGCATGCTTGATGGCACAGAATGATTGTAGGATTAGTAGGGTTTATATGGGTGCAACTGGAAAAGACAAACTTCATTTGGAATGCTGACCTTACATGAGAAGATCTTTGTTCATAAAAAACTCTTTTTTAGTAAAATTTGGGAGTATTGATTGGAGAGGACTTATATATGGTGAAATTATAGCTATGAAACTTGGTAAGAATCATTTGATGATTGGAATTTTTAGTTTTGGAACTATGAGTGCATTCGCCCAATGTTTTCTATATGTTTTTGTGCTTACTTTCTTCGGCAAATGTGTCATACTATCAAATGAGATCAAATATTTCTCCCTTCTATACTCAGCTCTGATAGTTTTACTTTGCCTTTCATTTCAAAAGTAGTAATGCTTATTTTCATGGTTGGACCCTTGGATTTTTATTACATTGTTTCCACTCAATTTTTCTGCATCTTGTATCTCCCTTCATGTATTTCATTACTTTTTGGTTTTTCATTTTTTTTTGTTGAAAGAAAAAAGGCGCTCTGCCTTCGTACTCAAAGAGATGGGTTAGGAGGTGGAGATGGGGTGGGCAAACTTTTAGTAGTTTGGCTGTCTATAGTAACTGTAATCTTAGTGTAACTCTTCATTTCTATTTTGTTGTCGTTGTGTTGTTTTTGAAATTTTACATCATCTTTCTGAACTTGACTCCTTTGCAGCAATGGTATGTGTTGTACCCAAGTGAAGGTCCATGGTATGAACTACTGATTATCCCTCTAAGGTTTGAGCTTCTCTGCTCAATCATGATACCTATATCTATTAAGGTAAACTCTTTATCATCTTTATTATTTGTTTCTGCTTTGTTATTTAGAAACTTTGGCACTTTAGCATAGTGATTGATTGCGAATGCTTTCTATACATGCTTGAATGTAGTTAATTGTTTTATTATGTAATCCAGTAAGGCATCTTTATATCAGTTTCAAGCACGGATAACAAGGTTCTAGTTGTAGAAAATTTGAAAACCTGCCCAATTTACTCTGAGGTTTCAGTTCCTTTGATCCAGATTGCAAGCATTAGGGAAGCTAAAAAGTGTTATCGATGAAATGCTTTTAATCAGGGTTATGAGACCTGAAGATGTTCAGGTTGAGAGGATAATGAACTGTGAACTTGGAGTACTAAATCTTTTGTATGATTAAGCAAAACAATTGTTGATCACTTATGTCATTAGGTTAGGTAGCAGAAATATAGCCAGCAGGTTCTGCTTGTGAGGAACAGAATGTTCCCAGCACAGTTCTCATAGTTTGATGTTTGAGGTGTAGAAAATAATTCTCTGTCAACATTTGATAGTTATGAAATTTGTTGATTCACTATCCTAAAATGGGTGTATGCTATTATAGAAAGATAAACAGATCGTCTGAAAGTAGTCTTATGTGAATATAGGAAATGCCAAACATAGATAATCTCATGCTTATGTATTTTAACTAAATTCCAATAATTAATTGGTTTCAAAAGTAATAATCTAACTATGATGCTTTCTGATTTATTTTTCGAAAATATGCTTGACTATGTTGTCATATCATATAATCGGTTGATTTATAATGTGTCCTTTGTTTTTTAATTTATTTTGAGGAATATCATCTATTCAAATGTATAATGATCATTTTCTTATTTTACAGGTTTCGTTGGATCTTGTTAAGAGCTTGTATGCAAAGTTTATTGATTGGGATGCTCAGATGTTTGACTTAGAAACTAGTACTCCATCCCATGCCGCAAAGTAAGTTCAGTGATTGATATCAATGCCATTGAAGTTAAAGTTGAAAGGAAACCAAGTTTTTTTTTAAATATTTTAAATAGTTAGCATTTTTGGTGGCAGCACAGCAATTAGTGAGGACCTGGGACAAGTTGAGTACATTTTGACGGACAAAACTGGAACCCTCACTGAAAATCGAATGGTCTTCAGAAGATGCTGCATTAATGGTGTCTTCTACGGGAATGAGACTGGTGATGCTTTGAAAGGTTGCTTTCCACCACCTTCCACCTGATTTGAGCCAATCATTTTTAATTGCCACTGGCTTGTTTCTTTCCTTGTTTTCTCTTTCGATTCAGCTTTTGAAAATAAATTTTACTCGTTTTCTTTTTATTATCTACTTTAGGTGAATTTGTCGCTGATGTAGAAGCTATTAGTTCTCTTTCTTATCTGGGACCTTTTTTCTACGTTTGGCTGTATTTCCCATTGGTAATAACGTTTTGTAGTTGCCATTGCAAAAACTAGCTATGCTAGGTGAAATCCATATTTTAATTTTGGGGAGTTCAATGTGCAAGGACAGAGTTGGTTGCTAAACTATTGCTAGGGCAGTAGGATTAGGAAAAGGTCTAACTGATTTTTGAAGGATCAGAGACTGTTTGACTCTTGTAGTAAAATTAGTAAAATTTCGCCACAAAACTGTTGTTCTGTACTTCACTTCTTGGAATTCTGAAGATATCCAATATATCATGGGCATTAGTGTGCCTAAGGATGTAAGAAACGTGTATGAATGCGTGATTCAAAGACCTTCAGATTACATAATCTAAAAGAAGCGGAATTTGGCTGTGTCAAACTCGAAAATGTAGCTGTGGTGTGTGTGTGTCATGACAAGGAGGTATTAGCTCCTATACTATTCTAACTGTTTATTTTTTTTAGTTTGCTTATTTTGAAGTATTAAAATGTCCGTTTATTTTGCACAGCCTAATTAAGTATGACCTGTTGCTGATATTTCTTAAGTTGACCTAACTAATGAGTTATCAACTTGTGCTTATTTTATTTTTTAATTTATATTTTACTTATTGTTTATTTTTAAAACCTGGCTTCTGACCGTCCTTACCTTTGCTAAAAAGACTTGCGACTGCTCAATGCCATTGCTAGTGGATCTCTTGATGTTGTTCGCTTTCTTAAAGTCATGGCCATATGTAATACTGTTGTGCCTGTTCAAAGGTGACTGCCTCTTCTATCTGGTCATTTTCTTCTATTTTCATCTGCATTTCCATCCTTGTAAAATTTTCCTGAAATTTACTGTTGTTTCATTTGTGCCATTTGCTCTTTTGGTCATGCCAGAGGACATTTACTCACACTATCATTTTCTATTTTTGCTGTTGTTCATAGCAAAACTGGAGCCATTTTGTACAAGGCTCAGTCCCAGGATGAGGATGCTCTTGTTAATGCTGCTGCCAAGTTGCATATGGTCTTTTTTAACAAGAATGGGAGCTTTCTTGGTAAAATTTCTTCTTACTCTTTGCTGCTACAGTGTATCTTAAACTGGATTTATATATTTAACTATGGCTTTGGTCTGCAGAGATCAGGTTTAATGCTTCTGTAGTTCGGTACGAGGTATTGGACACTCTGGAATTCACTTCTGATAGGAAAAAAATGTCAGTGGTAGTGAGAGATTGTCATAGTGAGAAGATATTCCTTCTGTCAAAAGGAGCAGATGAAGCGATACTTCCTTATGCATCTGCTAGTAAGATTTTTATTTTGGAGTTTCCTGTTACTTTTCGTATGACCAAATGAATAGCTATACAGTACTGCACATTCCTAGAAATTTAAGAATCTCCAAATCCGTAATGAACACGTTGGTTTGTTTGCAACCATATCCTTGAAAGGATTGTGTTAGGGACCAAAATCCTTAACAAGTAATAATCCAACAAACAATCACAACACCAGAAACTCAAGCAATGAAGAAGC
>JANZLH020000022.1:3279388-3294646 GCA_026770325.2 Erythroxylum fimbriatum | reverse complement strand
CCTTACTCACTCTCCAAATTACCGAACTGCCCACCCTTCTCTTCCTAACATGCTACTGATTATAACGAGTCCCAACAGATTGATGACCACCTTAGTTTCTTCTTGCTTGTCCTACTGTTGAAGTAGGTAAGAACTTAGGTTATCAAAGATTATGAAGGATTAGCTGGCTACATGCTAGCGGGTGGGTAAGTAGAAAAATGTCATGTGAAAGATAGGAGAAGCAAAATGGGTACCTTTTAGAAGGGGACGGTTGTTGTAGTTGAGAGAGGGGAAAGAGGAAAATTAAGCATACCTTGAGAGGGGGGAAGATCCAGGACCCTGATCGGCTATCAATACCTGAATGGTACTGAATCCTTTTTGAAATCTACTTCATTAACAGTTCCACTCCATCAACCAACAATATGAAGAGATTGACATTAAAAAAACATCTTCAGTCAGTGGCGCTTTTCACTTTTTTCTTCTTTTGTCAGGAAGATAGATTTAAAAGGAAAAGATTCTGATGTACAGCTTTCTGTAAATATGGTGCATGAGTATATCCAAAAAATAAGTTTAGGACTGAAAGTACCTTCATTACTATTTTAGTGTTCTTGGTAATCGATGGGCGCAAGTATGAAAGGTTATGTTAAAGGGTTAATTGACAAAAGGATAAGGTCAAATTAATCATTTCACCTTGGAGAAACCGTTGTCTTTTTCGTGCGTTTGCCTTTGGCCCTTTTCTTTTTGACTGTTTTAAGTTTAGAAATTTACTGGGAAAAGACTAACTTTTGAATATAACCCTTTTGGGGTCAGAGTCTTCAAAGCTAATATTATTAGGGGACAAAAGCTAGTAATATTAGGCTTTTGGCCTTGACTTTCCTTATTTTGAGTGAACTCAAAGCTAGTAATATGAGGGAATTTAAAGCCAGTGATATGAAAATGGAAGCAGATGAGCTTTCAGTTACCTGTTTATTTTTGCGTATGGATCATATAGCAGAAGTGGACAAGTGCAAATAAGAGTATGTAGTAAATCCACGACTGTTTGCATTGGCATCTGATCCAAGTCAAATTAATTCAGGACAACAAACAAGAACATTTAGTGAAGCTGTAGAACAATATACTCAGTTGGGCTTGCGCACATTATGCTTGGCTTGGCGAGAATTGAAAGAAGATGAATATCAGGCTTGGTCTTTGATGTTTAAAGAGGCCAGTAGCACGCTTGTCGATAGGGAGGTAAATGGTATATTACTTTTTGTTTTTGGCGAACTTGAGTGGTCAAAGTTTGTTAATAAAAAAATCTGAATCTGTTGAGATACCATTCTACGCAGTGGAGAATAGCTGAGGTTTGTCAAAGAATAGAACATGATCTTGAAATTCTAGGAGTCACAGCTATAGAAGATCGTCTACAGGTGAGATTTTATGACTGTCTCATTGCTATCCAACTTACTGCTCTTCTCATCTTTAAATCCATGATTATCTTTCAGGATGGTGTACCTGGAACTATAGAGACGCTTAGAAAAGCAGGAATAAACTTTTGGATGCTAACAGGAGATAAGCAGAATACTGCCATACAAATTGCCCTTTCATGCAATTTCATTTCACCAGGTTGATAAATATTTTTCCCATTCCATTTTGATCTTTGTTGCATTGATTTGTGCAATATGGTTGACCTTAAATAAACACCACTGAAGCTTCAAAGTTAAACTTAATAAGCTTTGAAATTTCCTTTAAAGTCTGAAGATCATGTAAGCTTTCCTCTATGGAACTGAGTGAAACTTGTGAACCATAATTCACCCCTTTTTCTGCTAGAATTCTTGAATAATATGTGCCATGCCACCATCTATTAGTTAATTTCCATGTTGATTTCCTTGCTTGTTTATTACACAACTTTTCAATCTATTTAATTGCCAATTTCCTTCATCCATGGACCACTGCCTCTACAATTCCTGTCTTGAACTTCTTGACAGAGCCAAAAGGTCAGCTTCTGTCGATTGATGGAAAAACTGAAGATGAAGTTTGTAGGAGTTTAGAGAGAGTGTTACTTACAATGCGGATCACAACTTCAGAACCAAAGGTATGACTAAAATACTCTTCTATTGCAATTTTAAAGTCAGTCATAACCTTATTTTGTGCCATTCACATACTAGAAACATAGTTTTGATTCTTATTCTTTGTGGACAGTTGTGTGCATTTTAAACTGATTCTTTTATTTTCTGTATGAATTTTTGTGTGTGTGGGAGCATGTCTCTATCCTGCTCAGTTACTCAAAATAATGAGCTTGTAATCTTTCATGGAATGGCATCAAACAATACTTTATTCACATGTTATAATGGTTAATTTCCTATTGCAGGAAGTAACTTCAGATTATTATATTGGTACGGTTCAATCAGATTTTGGTTGATATTGTCCTCTTTAGTTTATATTGCTTTTTGTGGACTATGCTTAATGATGATGGAAGGAATTACATCATATTACAAAGGGAATCACATGTGAACAATATATATCATTTTCTTGTCTAAGTGTAAGGGGGATGACAATCTTTATCTGGCAATCTGTTTTTGTTTATCATTCATTGAATTGGTCTTGAGCAAACCTGTAGTAACAACTGCCTTTTTTAATTTATATTTCAATGTTGTATTCTTTGAGTGCTTAGTTGAAATTTCAAAAGGGTCTGAGTATTCTTGGCATTTTAGAAATTGTTATTAACATTAATTTGTGACTAAACCATTTACTTGGTAGTGATGAACCCTACAACTACATAGGATCTAAGAAGATGAATTATCCTTAATGCAATAACATGCTCAAATGTTTAGAGTGACAAATAAAAAGGACTAGGAATATGTATTAATCCTAAATCAATGCCATTTTAGTTAGTGTTTGGGTTGGAGTAAGATGTTAAAAGCTGTGGCAGAATATTATATGATTCATTTATGAGTCTCACCCCAGCTTCTCTACTAGTTAGGGGTAAGATTGCGCACTACTGAACCTTCCCAAATCTCGCGTATCAATAGAACTTTCACTAGGTTGTTGTTGTTGTTCAACTTTAGTTATTGAGTTGAATGATTTCTTGACTTGATATCAAAGCCTGTATGATGTGTCTTGAGTACAAGTTACATTGCCTTCATTTATGGTGGATTTGTGATTGTTTACATTTGATGTGAGGGGTGTCTTAGAATGATATATGATTCATTCCCTGAAGCGAAGGACGGGAACGAGCAGAATCAATGTGTTCTCGTCAAGCAGTAAGGCGACAATCCAATCCTGAGCTTCATCAATAGGCGCCCAATCCTAGGAAAAAAGGTAGGGTGGAAGAGCCTAGTCGTGTAGCACCGTCCCCTACCTCAACTCCACAATAAAAATCATTTGTAAAAAAAAAGGTAATTCATCAATTGAATAAAAAATGGGCCCTTTTAACTAAGTGGTAGAGTCACGCTCTTGAAACGCCCTAACAAATAAAAGTAAGTCATCGATTCAAATTCAAGAAATAGAAATAAAAGGGCGTTTCTATTTTCCACGAAACTCCTATCTTAGTTTTCATTTTTCAGAAGAGGATGAGGTGGGAAGGGCTCTTTCAATTCGCCGAGATGATCAGATAAAGGAATTGCCTTGCTTGCGTGCGCACTAAGATTGATTAGCTCTTTCTAGCTAGCTTTCGATAGACTTATCTATCCATATATTCAAAGCTACATCTTCCTTGAATTGAAAATCGTGAACTTGTTGAGAAACCTCTCTTGTAGGAAGACTGGTGTCTGAGAAAGTGCCTAGCATTGGTTAAATAGCATTGGTTAAATAGCCTTCGTCTTCCTTATCTTGGACTTCGGTGGCTACCGCAATGTTCATCGTCACCTGTTAAGGATTCCGCATTCACATATCGGCAGCTAAGGAAAACTCTCTGGAACCAATTGCTAAGCACACTGCCTACTTGCTGGCCGGGCTAATCAAAGTTCTCTTCCGGTCAATTGTCCGCCCAGTCACGTGCAAAAAACATAGTAGAATCATGCAACGATCGCTGCTGGTGTGATTCCTGCCTGCGAGGAAAGAAAGAAGAGCGACATCAATCGTATTAGATGCTATTCCCCACCCATCCATCAGAGAGAGGAATTGTCCTAGCCAACTCCTCGATTCAAGAAGAGCTTGGAGATAGGAGGAGCATAAGAGAACTTTTTAAGTTTTGAGATTGAATGGTTTCTTGACAAGCCGGCGAGTAAACATAAAGAGTTTGGTGCACATAATGCTTTTTTTTTTCTGCCAAACCTATGTAGGACCAGAAGTACATAGGGGAATCTTCTGGCAAAAGGAATTACATAGGGATGGTTCTACCTCTGTAAGGAGGCTCAGAAATACTGAAGGAAATTCTATTAAATTCTGACACCATAAGCTCTTCGGTACAAGGACAAATAAGGAAAAAAGAAACTTGTTTGCGTTTCTTTGGGCTTGCTTTTTGAACGCTGGTGTTCCTAGATGTTGCTTTTATTGATCATCTAAGCTTAATAGATTTGCTGCAAATATTTAATTTAAAAATGTCTAAAGGTTTGTGAAACTCTAGCTAACTAGAGCATTGGCTGCTTGAACAATAATTGTTGCAGCAGACTGTTGCTATTACTGATAGATGAGTACGTTCTATTCTAGACTTTCTGTATGCTTGTAATCATAAATCACATTGTTCTATCAGCAGTTTGGTCTTTCTGTGAGGATTATGTTTTTGTGTCCTTGAGAAGCTAATACAGATTAAACTCATGTATAGTCAGTGGTCAAATGGAAAATAGCTGTGTCAATGGAAACCTTACAATTTTTAATCCCTTTTGTTGTTTTCCTATAGGATGTGGCATTTGTTATAGATGGCTGGGCGCTTGAAATTGCACTGAAGCATTACCGGAAAGCTTTCACAGAATTAGCAATACTGTCCAGGACTGCCATATGTTGTCGTGTAACACCGTCACAAAAAGCTCAGGTGGTCCTTATCTTAACTTTAATGATGTAAATGAAAGGGTATTTGATCAGCAATTCACAAATATAAGGATTTTTTCCATCCCTTGGAAGAGATCGGGCCTCTGTTTGTGCTGTTTTTTCTGTAAACTTTTCAATAAGTACAAATCTATTTCTAGATAGAGTTCCTGTAATTATGATACATATTATTCAGTACTAAACCATGAAATTATTTATTTTTTCCTGATTTCTTCAGAAAGTATAATTCTTTAATAGGTATAAATAAATATTTGCAGCTAGTGGAGATATTAAAATCTTGCGACTATAGAACATTGGCTATTGGGGATGGTGGGAATGATGTGAGAATGATACAACAAGCAGACATTGGTGTTGGCATTAGTGGGAGAGAGGGGTTGCAGGCGGCAAGAGCAGCTGATTACAGCATCGGAAGTAAGTTACTACATAATTATGTCCACATTTCGTGCTGATTTATACCAGTATATCTATTGAAAGCTAGTCACAAAATTGATCATTTGAGATGTCTGTTACTTAATGCTCCAAAGTATTGACATGATAAACATTGCTTCCTTGCTTACGGAAAAAGTTTTACATCTTCTGTCCTTGAACTGATCTTCATTTCCATAAGTTACTACATAACTATTTCCACATTTCATGCTGATTGTATATCTATTGAAAGCTAGTCACAAAATTGATCATTTGAGATGTCTTTTACTTGACGCTCCAAAGTATTGACTTGATAGGGACATTGCTTCCTTGCTTACGGAAAAAGTTTTGCATCTTCTTTCCTGGGACTGATTGATAGAGGTAACTGTAGAGATTGTATTATTTACGTATAAGGTAAGAGTTACAACTATAGACCCTCCTGAGGAAATATCCCAGGCCAATATACTAGACAATCATCAATCGATATCCCCTCTGTTTTCCTATGTTCAGTCCATATATAGCTGCCTCTACACCTCTCTCTCTCCATTACAAACTCCCAACAGATTGCCTAACAGCCTACCTATGTGGCCATGCTACTTTTCCCCATCTTACCCCTATGAATGTAGGTTTGGATGGGCTTAGGCTGATGCACTATGGGCTGGGATTGAGTACCAACAATTCCCTCCCCCTCAATAGGCACCTTGCCCTCAAGGTGAAGAGAAGGAAACTACCCTTTGTTGTAATCTGCGTCCTCCCAAGTTGCTTCTTCAGCTAGTTTGTCCCTCCAACAAACAAGCCACTGGAGAATGTTGCTGCCCTTAGACTGAATCAGGCGTGAGGCTAAGATGGTTTCTGGTTCAACTAAGTCCTCATGATCCATTTCTAACCCCTTAGGTAGAACATGCTTAACAGAGTGGTCACCTACTGCTTTCTTTAACTGAGAAACATGAAAAACCGGGTGGACTTTGGAAGTTGGAGGAAGTTGGAGCTGATAAGCAACTTGTCCCACCTTTTTAATAATCTGGAAAGGTCCATAATAACGAGCTGAGAGCTTGGGATAGATGCTTCGTGCAACAGAGGATTGCCTATGTGGTCGAAGTTTCACAAAAACCAAATCTCCCTCTTGAAAACGTACTTCCCTCCTATGACAATTGGCAGCCCTCTTCATCATAACCTGGGCACGAAGGAGGTTGTGTTTCAGCTGTCTCAAAGCCTCATCTCTAACTAGTGTTATACCAGTATTCAGCCGAAGCTATCCAATAGGACCAGTTCTTAGGTTGTTCAGAGGGAAAACAACGAAAATAAGTTTCAAGACACCGGTTTAGAACTTCCGTTTGGCCATCCGTTTGCGGATGGTAGGAGGAACTCATCTTTAGTACTGTTCCTTGTAGTTTAAACAGCTCCTTCCAAAAATTACTAGTGAAGAGTGGGTCTCTATCACTCAATATAGAACGAGGACGGCCATGTAACCTTACTACCTCACGGGTGAAAGCTTCAGCCACTGTTTTGGCAGTGAAAGGGTGCTTGAGGAGTAAGAAATGGGCATATTTAGATAGGCGATCCACTACCACTAAGATGACTTCAAAACCGCGAGATTTAGGAAGTCCTATAATAAAGTCCATCCAAATATTTGTTCTTTTGGCAAACAATGCACTCTCGTACATACTGCTGAATGGAAGACTTCATTCCCAACCAAAACAACCCAGAAGCTAACCTTTTATAAGTCTTGAGGAACTCTGAATGCCCTCCGGAAGGTGAAGCATGGAACTCCCGCACAAAAACTGGGGGATAAGCATTGATTTTGCTGAAATGACTAATCTGTTTTTGTAGAACAATAGGCCATCTCTGAAATGATAACCAGGTTTAGAATGTGAATTTTGTTGGAGGGCTGTAATGATTAATTGTAGCTGGTCATCTTCCTTAAGTTCTTGACGAACAATATCCAAATCTAGCCAAAACGGGGCTGAAATGGCTGAAAGTAGCAATCTGTCTTCTTCCACCCTAGAGAGTGCATCTGCTGCCCCGTTTTGTTTGCCAGGTTTATACATTACTTTGAAGTCTAAACCCAACAGCTTGGCTTGCCAACATTGTTGGTCTATAGAAGGAATCCGTTGATCCAATAAGTGCTTCAAGCTCTTATGATCGATGTAAACCTTGAAATGCCTCCCAATTAGAAAATGCTTCCAGTGCTGTATAGCCATTACCACTGCCATAACTTCTTTTTCATAGACTGATTTAGAAAACGTCGATTCAGCCAAAGCCTTGCTGAAATATGCGAGTGGGTGACCTTCTTGAATCAAAACAGCACCCAACCCTCTACCCGAAGCATCACATTCTAAGGAAAACTCCTTGGAGAAATCGGGCAGAGCAAGAATGGGAGATGAAGTCATCCTCTTCTTCAATTCATCAAAAGTGATTTGGGACTCCCTACTCCAGCTGAAACCATCTTTCTTGGTGAGGTCAGTAAGAGGCTTAGCAATTTTACCATAATCTTTAACGAATTTCTGATAGTACCCGGTGAGACCAAGGAATCCTCGTACTCCCTTGACATTCTTAGGAGTAGGCCACTCTAAGACACTTTGAATCTTTGATGGATCCATTGCTACCCCTTCACAAGAAATAATGTGGCCCAAATACTCAATAGACTTTTGGCCGAAGACACATTTCTTCTGATGTGCCAATAACCCATTTGTCAAGTAGTAATTTTAGCACACAAGCTAAATGCTCCAAGTGTTGCTCCCAACTGGAACTATAAACCAGAATATCGTCAAAAAATACTAAAACGAACTTCCATAATACGGGTTTAAAAATCCAATTCATTGTGGATTGGAAAGTAGCAGGAGCATTCATGAGACCGAAGGGCATCACTAGGTACTCATAATGCCCCTCGTGAGTTCGGAACCCCGTTTTATAAGTGTCCTCCTCCTGGACCCTGATTTGATGAAATCCCGACCGTAGATCAACCTTAGAAAAGTATCTAGCCCCATGTAATTCCTCCATCAACTCATCCACTACGGGGATTGGGAACTTGTAGGGTATGGTGAGCTTATTTAAAGCTCGGTAGTCGACGTACATTCGCCAAGAGCCGTCTTTCTTTTTGACAAGGATAACCGGGCTTGAAAATGGGCTTATACTATGCCGGATAACCCTTGTTTCGAGTAAATTCCGGATCTGCCTTTCAATTTCATCCTTGTGATGGTGTGGATGTCGATATGGACAAATATTCACCGATACCGCCCCCTCTTTTAAGTTAATAGCATGATCATGAACCCTCCTAGGTGGGAGGCCTTGAGGTTCTAGAAAAACTGACCCAAACTTAGACAAAACAGACCGTAATTCCTTCAGCTAGTCTACTTCCAAGGTGCTCCTTTCTTTGGTTAATGATCCCCCAATTGGCATCGACCATAACAACCCTTCCATGAGGGGAAGAGGCTTTCATGTTGATCCTTTGCAAGGTGAACTCCATTCCTCTTCGATCAAAAGACATATACATCTTCATCCAATCAACCTTCACCACCCCTAAATTTTCCAGCCATGCCACACTTAGGATTAAATCAGACCCTTCAGTATCAAAAACTTAAGCATTCACGGTGAAGTCCTCCCCATTTAGTTCTAATTTTATCTCATTACAGATTCCTTGTGAAAAAGAGCAGTGACCATCTGCCAACCGAACTCCAAATGGCCTAGTTGGAGTAACAGTAATTCCCATAGTCTCTACCAACCCGCTGGACACAAAATTATGGCTAGCCCCACTATCAACCAAGATAATAACAGGCATTTCCCGAAGCTTACCAATTAAAACCATGGATTTTGTTGGAGAAGATTGATCCTTCTCTAACTCTCCGAACTCCACTGAATTACATACCAGCTCCCAATCTTCTTGCTGCCCTTCGTCGATTGGTTTTTCTTGTTTACTGTCTCCAACTTCGTCTTCATCATGTTCCCAAATTATCAGCGGAAACTCTTTATCTGGGCAGCAGCGGAGGGGACCGAAGGTCTGCCCACATTTAAAACATAAGCCTTTTGCCCTCCTTTCCATAAGCTGATCATAGGATAAATTACGTGTCCCCTTCCATCTTGAGTGCCCTGGTCGGTGACCATCAGTGGTGGGATCTCTCTGCTTGTTGAGTGGCTCCTGCACATCATTTTTAATAGCTCCCCCTGCATGAATCGGTTGAGCTGGACGAAACGTGTTGGAAATTCCTGTACAGGGCCCAACGTTTGTGTGAAAGCCATTTGGTCTCCTCCTACCCTCCGGTGGCCGAATCACACCCTCACCCACTAATTCCTTTTCAACCTTCCGTGCGATCGAGAGGAGTCGAACCCGAGTTGGAGGGTCGTGGGTTCTGACCCAGTTCCGTGTTACTTCTCGTAGACCCCCCAGAAAACAACTCATATACCACTGTTATGGGAAGTGTCCTATTTGAGATGCCACCTTTTCAAAATCGTCGATATAGCTGTCGACTGAGCCTCGCTGAACTATCGATTTTAGTTGTTCAATTGGGTCTCCCTCATCCCTACCTCCATAACGATCGAACAATGAGTGTTTAAATCTTTCCTAAGTCATACATGGGTCTAGCTCCCGTAAATTCATGAACCAATAGAGCGTCGACCCCTCCATGCAGATTTGAACCATGGGTATACGAAGTTCATGAGGGATATCATGAATGAGGAAATACGACTCTGCTCTCGTTACCCAAACGAATGGATCATCCCCGTGAAAAGCAGGGAGATCGACCCTACGTGCGACGTTCCCATACTCCTCCCATGCACGTTCTGTGGCCACCGAAGGAGTGTGGTCACCTTGTCGGCGTTGCCCAACCTCCATCTGTCCACCTGTAGGCCTACCGTTGCCGGCGGTAATCGAAGAGAACTGTGCGGGTTTGTCGCCACCTGCTAAAGATGACGCATTATGTGTAAACGTTGATGGATCTTCTTCTTCACCCACTTTCTGTTTCTGCGAGTTTCTAGCCATCAAGGATAAGAATCCATCCTTCATTTCCGACTGTAGCAGACTTTGTGATTTGGCCAACGTCTCTACACTGGCCATCAAGGTACTCATCTGCGATCGAAGGTCCTTCAGCATGGCATCGTGCGACTTCACCATTGCTTCTTGGGCCGACAGTGACGATTCTTGTCTCCTAAAAGACGCTTCCACAGCAGACACTCTAGCCTCCATTCGTGTTTGCATACAATCTCCACCCTCCTGGTCTCTCAATGAAAGCACCAATTGATAGCGGTAACTGTAGAGATTGTATTATTTACGTATAAGGTAAGAGTTACAGCTATAGACCCTCCTGAGGAATTATCCCAGGACAATATACTAGACAATCATCAATCGATATGCCCTCTGTTTTCCTATGTTCAGTCCATATACAGCTGCCTCTACACAACCTCTCTCTCTCCATAACAAACTCCCAACAGATTGCCTAACAGCCTGCCTATGTGGCCATACTACTTTTCCCCATCTTACCCCTACGAATGTAGGTTTGGATGGGCTTAGGCTGATGCACTATGGGCTGGGATTGAGTACTAACACTGATCTTCATTTCTCTACTTTGATATTCATTATCCTTTTGCAACCCTACAAAACCTTTCGGTCCAGACCCAGATTTAAAGTCTAAGTACTTGATAAGAGACTGGTTCTTGTAGATCCTGTCTGCCCATTTTCGTTTCCTTCTTTTCTTTGTTATTGAAAAATGTTTCCAATGAATGTGCATCTCTGCCACAATTTGAAAGCATTACTACAATGCGTGGGTTGATTGTTTGGTTCTCTTCAGGTGCAGTTTCTAGCAGTGATGGTCTATAGAGAGCGGTACATTGAGCAAATTACTGAAGTTTGGTTCAAACCTTTGTTTTGCAAACCCTAGACGTTGGTAGTCAATCTGCTAAAATTTTCACTGCTGGTTGATTTTGGGTTTGGTCTTTTCTGTTTACCTTCACTATTGACGAACTTTTGAGTACTCGAGATATATTCAACTTTTTTATTTAAATAAAAATTTAGAAAGTATTCCAAATCTTTTGAATGTATTTCCAGCTTCAAACATTTTATTTTAATCAGCTGTCTAAATTCCAACTTCAGACATTTTGTTCTAGTCAGGTGTAACTTTTGATTGTTTTCTGCAAAATTCCCTTCTTGTTGATTGACAATAGACCATGGCTGGGACATTTTTTCTCATTAACATATTTAAATATCTTCTACAGTCTCCAGTTAAAGTTACAGCAGTTTCACCCCTAAACTATTTATGGTAGTGAAATGCATCTACTATGTGAACTTTTTGTTGTTGATCTTGCATGTTTATTATGTGTATTGCAGAGTTCAGGTTTTTAAAAAGGTTGATACTTGTCCATGGACGGTATTCATACAACCGGACAGCATTCCTCTCCCAGTATTCCTTCTACAAATCTTTATTGATTTGTTTCATCCAGATCTTGTGAGTTTTGCTTGAAGTTGTTTGACTAAGAAGTAGCTGATGATATTCATTGAAGAACACTGACGTTGGTACAAATTCAGTTTCTCTTTTATTTCAGGTGTCTCTGGGACCAGTCTTTTCAATTCTGTTAGCTTAATGGCTTATAACGTCTTCTACACCAGTATACCTGTTCTAGTTAGTGTCCTTGACAAAGATCTCAATGAAGAAACTGTAATGCAGCATCCTCAGATACTATTTTATTGCCAAGCTGGAAGGTATACTTCCTTTACTTCATGTTCTTCATTTGCACGGCTTAGAAGACACTTAAACTGACAGTCCTAGATTCTGCAGAATGATTGTTTGCAAGCAAATATTCTTTTAGCTATATTTATTGAACTGATCAATAGTCATTCCTGAATCAGGCTTCTTAATCCAAGCACATTCGCTGGGTGGTTTGGGCGGTCTCTTTTCCATGTAAGTCCTATGTCGACTTCTTTTGTTAATTTTTATTCGATTATTTAATGCTCTCCTACTCCTGTTAAGGATTGTCTTTTTGTAAACTCAACCCTAATCTTTCAAAAGCTAAAATCTTCCATCGTTCTAACTAACCACTTACTAGCTAAGAAAACTGTCTCTAATCTTCCCTTAACAAATCAGCTAACACCTGCTGGTTTAGCGGGCACTTCTCAGCTACAAAATTATGACATAGACTACTCAGAATTATCCATATCAGTCAGTCTCTTTATACTGATACCAGACTACTCAGAATTATCCATATCAGTCAGTCTCTTTATTCTGATACCAGAAGTGTGCTAATCGTCTGACGTATTTTTGTCTTCATTATTTTTTTATGCAGACTATATTTTCTTTATGCATAAACATATGATGAAGAATATCAATGTAATATCCAGGAACCTGACTAATTAGAGTGCATGCAATCATTAAATTATATTGTCACTTTATTTTTTGATATATGGTTTCACAAACCAGTATTTTGGGTGTATATTTTCTCTTTATTGAAGTTGAATATAAACAATTCATAATGCTTATTTTACTCCAAATGCAATTTAAATCTAGGATTTTGGTTCCTTTTAACTTTTTCTCCAAACTTTTATGCACGAGTTCTTATGATTTCTTTAGTATCTAGGCATTAAATATGGATGCTCTTGTGAATTTCCAGCTTTAGGAGACATGGAATGAAAATCACATATGTAGTAATAAATCATTTCTTCATGTCCTAATTGTGTTTTAGATTCCCTCACTTTACTAAAGCAACGGAAATTTGTGAGCATAACTCATTTTATTTGTGGCAATTCATACTGTAATTATTTGCAGGCTATTGTTGTATTTGTAATAAGCATAAATGCATACGCATATGAAAAAAGTGAAATGGAGGAGGTAGCAATGGTAGCACTGTCTGGATGTATATGGTTGCAGGCATTGGTCGTGACATTGGAGACCAAGTGAGTCTTTTCTTTCCTTATTTTGGCTTTTTTATGCTTGACTAGTAATTTTCTTTTTTAATAAGCAAAGGAGGTTTGGAATATCTGTAAAATCTTCTCTTTCGCAGTGGAGACTAGTTGGGATATATGCCTTATTGATTGTTTCTGCAAGAGAATTAACGCGGCAGCATTTTCCTTATTAAGGATGTGGATGAATATTTATTACGGCGTCCTTTTTACTTAATAAAATTAGTTCCCTTTGAGTTCAGGAATGGTATATGTTGAAATCATGCGAGAATTACAAATTCCTTTCGCAGCCTTGACCCTCTGTTGTGTCATGCAGCTCCTTCACGGTATTACAGCATATTGCTATATGGGGAAACTTGATTGCATTTTACGTCATCAACTGGATTGTGAGTGCCATTCCATCAACAGGGATGTACACGATTATGTTCCGATTGTGTGGACAACCTTCGTATTGGATAACTATATTTGTAAGTGATATTTTATTTCTTCTTCATCTTCATGTTTTCTTCTATCCCTTGTATACAATGACCTGAGTTTAGATGATTGGTAACGTGAAAGTCTGGGTTCTGCTGTTCCAGATCTGTGAATGCGTTGGTAAATCTTAAATTGACAAATTTCTTTGCAGCTCATAGTTGGAGCTGGTATTGGCCCAATTCTGGCAATCAAGGACTTCCGTTACACATACAGACCCAGTAAAATCAACACACTTCAGCAGGCCGAACGTCTTGGTGGGCCAATACTGTCTCTTGGAAGTATTGAGCCTCAAACCAGATCACTTGAGAAAGATGTTTCTGCCTTGTCAATTTCCCAACCTAAGAACAGAGCTTCAGTTTATGAACCTCTCCTGTCAGATTCTCCAAACACCAGGAGGTCTTTTGGAACAGGAGCTCCTTTTGACTTTTTCCAATCACAGTCCAGACTATCTTCTTCAACCTACTCAAGAAATTGCAAGGATAACTGAGATATTGTTGATTTGCAAAATCAGTGCGTATACAAAAGTTGTAAAATTTTTAACTGACATCTAGGCTGCTAACAATATATTTTGCCACTTCTACATGTTTACTTATGAAAATAAATCTTAGCGAGACATTTATTTTGCCAAACACACTACGACTCCTTCCTGTTTTTCGGTGAAAGCAACTTTTCCTTTGCCAAATGTTATTATTATCTAAGAGTGTAATTTAATATCTATTCTATTCTGGTTCAGCCTGATTCTGTCGAAGCTGGACATCATTGTTTGGATCCATGATCTTGAATAGCTTTGGATAAAGAACACCTGCAAAACAATAAAGGCGCGCCGGGGGTTGGTTCCCAGTAGGCCCTTCAGACGCTCAAGTTAATTTTTTTGTAAGGGTTTCGGTGATTGTAAACAGAGAGAAAAAAGGGTTATGTCTCGTACTTTTCTTATGACGAGATAATGAGTTTATATAGTAAATACCCGTAGGAATTAGGTCAACGTTGAGGAATGCGCCGATCGACCCATATGTCGTTCTAAGTTTGGGCTTGGGCCTAGCACGACTGACCCAACCATAAGCCTCCCAACTCCTCGAACCTGATCAAGGAGAAGGGTCGAAAGAGTACATAAAGTCTGTGCTGCTCATCCGTATGACAGCCCGTGATAGGCCGATCGATGGAGTGTAGGTGTAGGATCGACCGATCTAGCGTAGAGACTGGACCGATCGATGAGAGAATCGTGGTTGACGCTTAGGCAGCCTGGTTCCAAGATCCTGTCTTGACAACCTAGTCGAGCGGTGTTGAGGCCGAGCGATGCCAAGGATCTTGTCTTGGCATCCTGGCCGAGCGATTGTCAAGGTCGAGCGATCCAAGATCCTATCTTGGCATCGCCTGGTTCCAACATCTTGTGTCGGCAACCTTGTCGAACGATGTCGATGTAGCGTGGTTCCAACATCTTGTGTTGGCGACCTTGTCGAGCGATGTCGATGTCGAGCGGTTCCAACATCTTGTGTTGGCAACCTTGTCGATGTCGATGTAGATGTCGAGCGGTTCTAACATCGTGTTTTGGCAACCTT
>JANZLH020000022.1:3245635-3270131 GCA_026770325.2 Erythroxylum fimbriatum | reverse complement strand
TTAGTAAAGTGAAGAAATTCACTTGAAGCACAAATGTTCAATGATGATGCAATTAGTCTAGTTGTGTAGGTAAATATGTATTTGAGGTAAGACACTTGTCGTTGTAAAATGAGACAACTCACGTGAGTGAGCAACTGGTTTAAGAAAATTATATCTGTAAAGTGAGGCAAATGTCCCGGCAACTAACTTAGAACAATGTAACGAATTTAAGATAGTGGGGTTCAAAAATTAATTTTTTTAAATTTTGAGAGGCCCAGTATACCACAGACCCTTAAATAACTCTATCTTTATATATATATTAAAAATAATTTTTAAAAAAAAACTTGGGGGGCCAGTGACCTCCCAAGTCTCTATGTAGCTCCGTCTCTGTATATATATATATAAAGCATAATAAGTTAATGACGTCAATCAAATAAATCTTGCTAAACATAATTGAGAAACTAAAAAAGAAAATAATAGTTCCTTGTTATGAATAAAGGGACTACAGAACAAAATGGTGAAGACGCAAAAGCCATTCAATTGCTAAAGATGACACATCTGTCCTACGAAGCACTTAAGAGCTTGTTTTTTGAGTAAAGTTTCAGGTTTAATTAAGGAATTGTGATCAAGAAGTTTTCTAATCAAAAGTAGTATAAACCAGTCATCTTCTTCTTTATCATGGATGCTTTTGCTTATGCTCTGGCGCATGATTAGCATCACAATCTACATGAACAAAAGCTCTTTCCACCTCAGGAAGTTGTTCAATCTTCTCCTCAAGTCTTTCTCCAATATTATGTGCTTCACTAATGGCCATTTCTTGAGGTAAGACTATGTGAACCTCCACAAAGTAATGATATCCAAACTTGTAAGCCCTCACAGTCTCAATGTGCTTAATCTCCTGGTGATGGTTCCATATCAAATATGTGAGCTTTGCTATGTATTCTGGCGGTGCCGTCCTTGCTATCAATGACCAAACATTCTCCATCACTGTATTCGCCCAGTTGCCCATTGTATACAAGGCTATCTGGATCAGATCGAAAAGTTCTTTTGTTGGAGATCGAACGAAAATTTCACATATCAATAGGATTTGCTATTAGGTTTATCTCTTGATAAAGATGAGATTTAAGAAGTATGCCCTATTAATCCATGTTATTGTTATGCATTTATTTGCCACTAGCTATTCCAACTTACTAGTATGGCTCCAAAAGGGTCAATCCACCAGTAGAACTTGATGGCCGATACAGCAGTTCCTAGACCAATTGAATTAGTAACCACGTCGAAGAAATGATCTTGAGCATAGGCCCTCACAATCTCATTCTTGAATCTGCGGCAATATACTGTAAGCGCTAATTTTACCATTGTCACAGAGACCATAATCCCAATCATCCATTTTTCTTTGCCAGGATCCCTATCTGGTTGAACCTGCAACAGAAAAGGTAGCAAAAATGGATGACTGAAAAATAATTACCATCCAAACTTAGCATCTTCACTAATACATACCTTGTTAACAAGCTGTCTTCCTGATTCAAACAACACTTGCAGTCCAAGAGTTGCCATGACTGAGGCAAAAACAACAATTCCCTGAAACAAAGTTTAAATAAACAAAAGAAACGCAAGTTGTCAACTATTTACAAGCAGCATATTTATCTTATATAAATTTTGTTCCCACTAAGGGTTTACCACAGGTTGCATTCTGTGCTTGCCAATAGGATAGCGGTACTGATTTGGCTTTCGCATAGCATGAGCTGTGAACCACAGGATAAAACCTGACAAGAGATCCAACAGAGAGTCCAAGGTTGATGCCATTACTGCCATCGACTTACTTTCAACACAAGCATACACTTTTGCTATGAAAAGCAAAAAATTGGCTACGTTTGATACATTTATTGCCAACTTCTCATTTCTTGCCAGCTGCTTCATTTCCTCCTGAAACAATTCAAAAGCAAACAGAAGTCAGGAAATACCTAAACGAATCCATGTTTGAAGATCTACAAGGCAGTTTGGAGTTGGTCTTGACCTTGAAGGAGTTGAAAAGCAAGGTATGGCATGAGACTATGAGCATATAATTAAATGGTAAGAACAAAGAACCTCGGTTAAACTTCCAGGTAAAATTCCCAGCTCAAGGAATGAATCTACTTCACTGAACCCTTGGAGGATCTTTTCTTGTCGTTTGTAATACTGCGTAATCCTCTTGTGTCTTTCTGTCAAAGAAGTTTAATTAGTGACTCAAAATCATGATCGAAAGCATGTTTCTGTTCTTGAGAATTGAACCCTCCCATCATGCAACTGAACTGAATGGTTAGAATCATGGTAGAATTTTAAGAATCAAAAACTTTTCTTTCGCCATGGACACAGGTATAAAAGGTAACTTACTTATAGTGTTCAGCAAATTTCCGCAGCTAATATGAGGATCTGCTCTCTTTTCCGTCAACCGGGATTTATCCAGATGCAGTTGCCAAGATGACTCGCTTGCCATGGTTAGATCCCCGTCATTGGCAGCCGGCGACAGCAGTTCCGTCCGATGGTCCAGCGAATCCGTTCGAGGACTAGTAGTCACCATGTTGTCACAAACAATTTGTTTGAAGTCTACACTCTCGTGTGGTTTAGTCATATTGCGTCCTCTATCTACATAGATATAATCAAATTGAAAGCACGAAGAATGCTGGAAATCGATGATGATGTAGCTGTGTTTAAACTTTAGATTAACGGCGTCCCTTTCAAAGCATCTTATTCTCCACATATTTTTATTTTGAGCTGACTTTTATGAACATATCTTTAATGATTCATAGGCTATACATCAACGTATGGAAGGAATCCTTCACGTCAGGAATATATTAGTTTTTGTTTACGCCACTTTTTTTTTTTTTTTTGCGTACAGAGTTTAGCTGTTTTACAAAGATGCAATAGGCCAGAATCCACTGAAACATGCCCATAGATATAATACATAGAGTTTTTTTGGTTAGAAATTTTCCTAGTTGGTGGATAATAGTTAATTGTAATTTCGATTTTCTAATAACTTATCAGTTATGTTACTTAATTTGATCCGGATAAAGATAATAAAGTGACCCAATAAATGATCTAGATTAATAGGCTGAAGTCTAGAAAAAAAATATACCTCGATTAGTATGGACCAGACCCATATCGAGCCCATGATGGGAAGGCCCGATATGGATGCTATATATAGAAGGTTAAAATCTCATGTAACTGCTGTAGCAAATCATGAATGTACGAATACTCTAACCTATTTAGAGGTTCACATATATAAAAAGCTACAGAAAGGCTTTAACGCATTGCGGTGAGCAACTCTCGTGAAGATCTCAGTAGATTTGCGCTCCTTTTAGCCTCGGAAAGCTCATTTGAAGTTATGAAACCGAAATCAGGTATTTTTCACATTTCTTCATTATTTCCCTTTTACGTTCAATCTGAAATACGTAACGAAGGCTCATGTTATGTGTTGCAAGTGGTATCAGAGCAGTTACGTGATCGGGTGGTTAAAAATAAAATTTTTTCAGTTTTTCTCCATAAGGTTTTTGGAGAATAAAGTTCCATTTTTTGGTTTTTACTTGCATATTGATGCTTGAATGTTTGCTAAATATAGTTAGTGTTGAAATCGAGCCTAGAAGTGTGAAAAACGACCTAAATCTCTCCAAAAATTGCCTCTTTCCGATGAGGGTGTGAAAACCATCAGATGCATGAGACACTTAGATTAGAAGCATTAATATGATGAAGGCACTTAGATTCACCAACTTGTTTAGCCTATTTCTTTGAAAAATACCATACTTGTAAAAAATACTTTTAGGAATAACCAAGTTGAGCCTTAGACTTTTTCATTTATCAAACCTAAATTATAAACCTTTATCCTATTTTTCTTAAAAACTTTGAAGGTAATCTATGTTATTTATTTGTTGACACTTGAAATATATGAAAGGTCTAATATTTGTTGAATGGTGGTACTGATTGGAATATTGAAAACAAGAAAGCATAAAAAAGAAACAACATTAACAATAACAACAACAACAATAATAATAGTAGTAGTAGTAGTAGTAGTAATAGTAATAGTAACATAACATAATACTATTAGCTTTGTGATGGAAGGACCTAAGTGTTTTGTAAATAAGTCTTGTAATGTTTCCTTGGGTTTCATTCCCTTAAATCCCTTTTTATTATCCTAATCATACCTAAAATAAGTCTGCTTACAATCTTATAAGACCTTTTGATTTTTTTTATAGTGTATACATAAGTGATAGAGATGTGATTTTATTATAAGACTATGATAAAAAGAATTTTACTATGCATGAATTAAGAGTGTTGATATTTTTCGCCTAAACACTTGAGTGCATTGAGTGAAATATTGGTAAGAGTGTAAAGAGATATTTTTTTGTTTCAATGTGATTATTGATGTGATTACTATTAATATTGCTTAAGAAGTTAATTTTAGGACAACTTGACTCTAATTGTATGTTAATTTGATTCAATCAGATATATTGATGTATAGTATGAATGGACTGATTGATATTAGTGAAGGACTAATGTTGTGAACTTTATAATTTTGATTATAGTTTGCTTGAAGACAAGCAAAAGCTTAAATGTGTGAATATTTGATAGATGGATAATTGAACATATTTTTACCCTGTATTTGATGTGTTTTTGCTTGATTTTTATTACTTTTGGTATATATTTGGTACTTAATTCATTCAAGTGTGTATATAAATTATAATTGCCTTTATGGAATTAAAGGAGAAGAATTTAGATAAAAACACGACGTAAAACAGAGAATTGACGCATAGAAGGGATGCACAACCATACATTTTCCTGTGCACTTTCCCGAGCCCGTACACTTTCGTCATATTTATAGATTTTTAGTTATGCACGATCTAATGCATGATCGAGCAAGAGACCGTGCATCGGCCAAAACCCTAAAATTTCATATAAGAGATAAATTTTGAAGGCAATTGGTAGAGGGAGAAGGTAAGAAGCATTTTGAAAGTTCCAGAGATGATTCCAAATGCGATTGTGTGCCAGAGGAATATGAAACGCAAAGATTTTATCGACAAATCCATTAGAATACAAGATCGGACCCCTACATCATTAGAATACTCAATAGAAGATAATTAGAGAGATTTAGAATTATAGTTATGTTGTTTTCGATTTAGTATTATGTTTATGTATATATAATTTCATGTTCATCGATGTACAACTAAATTTTCCATTGGTATTTAGGCTAGATAAACCCTATTTGGTAATTAAACATGTGTTCACTATTTTGTGAATGCAATTGATTGTTTGATTTATTGAGATCCAACCACTGTTCTATTTATTGGTCAACAGCATCTGTAAGTGCACAGAGTCGTTTATAGTACCCACACACTAAGTATTCCAAGGTCGTCTCCCTCAAGGACTAAATCATTCACTGCCAAATTAATTCTAATTATTTGAATGAAATCGACCATAAACTCTAAAAGATGATTGGAGTTGAGTAGACAATAAATTGTAAGTACTGAAAAATAGCAAATAGGGATAATTCAAAGGTTTGAATTTAGGGCTTGGGGTTCACCAACTCAAAAGATTGATTCGTACGTTATGAAATTGATTGAATGTTAGGTTATGAAAACAATTGCACAACTTTACCCATATCTTTTCTCAAAGCATATAAGAGTATCTAACTAGTTGATTACCATCTCTCAATGTGCAAACTAACTAGTTAAATCCACGAAGAACAAGCAACCACAAGTTCTCACACTAGCTTAAGATATCTCTATCTCTAAGTCTAAGGTGTTCATCTTCCTAGAGCATGAGCCATATTTCACCTCTCAGTACATCATATGATTCCTAAGATTGCATTTATGGAGATCAAGCATAGAAACAATAGTGAAATTCAAGATAGATAAACATAACCCAAGAACTTTCATTCAACACTCATCAATCCATAACATACAAATCAATCTCCCATATGAGTTACATCCCTCACCATAAATGAGGTTTAGTTCCAGAACATTGTAACAAAAGTCATACACATAAAGATGCTCAACATTTAAGAAAGAGTAGAGAAAGATGGTAGAAGAAACACAAGAGAATGTTGCTCCTAATCCTTGATGAAATCCTCAAAACTCCCTATCTTCCTTTTATTTTGTGTCTCCTTTTTGTGGTAACCTCATTTTCATTGTCCAGCCCCCTCATTAGGTCTAAAAAATGAGTATTTATAGTGTCTTAGGTCCAAAGAAACCTAGTTTCCACTAAACAGGGGAGAGCATATTGTGTTTGGCCGCCAATGTCCGTTAAGCAGGCCTTCTCAAGTCTGAAAGTAGGTGATGTCTATTAAACGGACATGAATGCCCATTAAACGGACCTTCTTGGGTCTGAAAGTTCATTTTTCCAGGAGATGTCCGTTAGACGGACATGCACCAATCCATAAATATCACGCCTTTGACCCTTCAATTGACAAAATCTCTTCTCGGAGTCTTCTCGAAAGTTGTAGAACTCGGAGTCCTCTTTGAAAGCGTCCTTAAGTGACCTTAATCTGGCATCCACAAGAAAAGTTATGCCTTTCACCCCCACAATCTATCCATTTGTACCTATCAAGAAACAAAGTTGAAATGTGAGAGAATTGACTAAATAAAGCTTCAAATCCATATAGAAATAAGTCAAATTAATTCCAATTCATCCCAAAATCATCTAAGAATAATTTGACTTATCATTTATATTCTAGTAATCCAAAATACCATATCATAATTTAATTTCAGATGTAGCGATTGAGAAATCCTAGGTTTGAATAGATACATAGTAATTGGAAAGAGTTAATTATAACCCTAAAGATAGGATGACATAAATCTTCTAGATTAAAGTCAACCCTAATAGAGGGATTCATAAAATAGTAATGTAATCCTATAAAATTTAACCCGATTCATTCGATTAGAAACTTTAGGATTAGTTGTTAATAGACTCAAGGTTAGCTACTAGCATACCATAGGAGTCTCCACGGTCCAATAAATCATCGAACCAATTACATAACAAAAGATCAATTTATTAAGGTTTAGGGGGACTCGAACCTAAATACTAATAACTTGATTTTCGTAATCAACTTATTGTTTCATAATTCTCTCCTTGTCATTTATTTTATCTACTTAATTTTAGTTTCTTTAATTCAACCACGATCAATTCTTAGGCTAGATGCTAGAATAACGGTAACTACTAGTACTCACTATCTTCGTGGGATCGACCCATACTTGCCGGTACTAACTACAACTACATCGTGCATTTGCGATCTAACAATATTGACCCTCACAAAATAAGAGCTACATCATGCATTTGCGATCTAACAATATTGACCCTCACAAAATAAGTCCAATCATTTATACAAAGAGAAAACTTAGAAGAAAGACTTAGAAGAAAGGACACCAAACCCTTGCTTCAACTATATGATCTTAGCATAGAATGTATAAACTACCCAAATTAGATGATATATGATTATTTGCAATAAAAAATTGTTTTTGTCTAATTGGCTGAATAGAGACAAAAATCAAAGGGAACAAGCTTTAAAAAAATAAATGATTATTTGGCAAGAAATGGAATGTTCTATCTAACCAACAATCATACCATAAGGGGAGAAATTTTGTAGCTTACAATCTAGGAAGAGTAAATGTAAATCAAGTTGTGACTTTTGATCAATTTATCCATTTGGTGGTTAATATAGATCAAGATCCAAATGCCTTTGAGGTCACTTTTATCTACGCAGTCAATCTTGAATTTTAAAGAAACCTACTTTGGAGGGATTTAACTACTTTAAGCTCCTTAATATAAAGACCTTGGTTAGTGTTGGGGAATATTAACAACATTTTATTTTCTTAAAAAGTTGAAGAAGATAGATTGAGTAATAAGAGCATAAGATAACTTTAAATATTGTATGAAAGTAGTTGAGCTCACTGAATTAAGGTTTGATAGAGGTTATTTCATTTGAAGCAACAAACAAGAGGAAATTTGATTTATTCAGGAAAAAATTGATTGAGCCTTGGTTAATTCATTATGGCTCTCTAGATTCACTAATATCATGGCTCACTTCTATAATTCTTTTTTGCTCTGACCATTACCCCACTAAGGTTATACTAAGGACCAAGTATGAAAAGATCAAATATCTCTTTAGATTCGATAAATTTCTAGTAAAAGTGGAAGGTTACGAGGAAGTAGTCATAAGAATTGTAGGTTTCAATATAAAGGGAGTATAATCTTATAAATGTGTGAGAAAAATTAAGGTTGTGAAGAATAAATTAAAAAGACCTTACGCTAACAAAGTAAAAAGCACCAACTCAACCATCACCAAAACAAGATATGATCTATGCAATAGTCATAATTGAATGGAACTCTTCGCTAAAGATGCAATAGTGGGGAAAAAATAGAAATCTTAAAGTTTATAATTAATACTTAGAAAACCATTACTCCTTATTGAAATAAAGATCTAAGATGAATTGGTTAAGGGAATGGAGGGAGATAAGATCATTAGATATTTTTATGATATTATACTGCAGAAAGAAAACCAATAAATATGTTCCATAAAGAATAATTATTATAATATTGTGAAACCACTTAAGAACCAGCTGAGCTAAAAGAGATGGCTTTCAATCACTTTAGTAATATCGTCATTACCTCCAATAACACTTGTAATATAAAAACACTAGATATTTTTATAATGTTATATTTTGTAAGAACACCAATAAAATGTGCTCCTTGAAGATAATTATGGTAAAACCATTTGGGAGAAACATAAGCTAAAAGAGTTAGCTTTTAATCACATCAAGAATATCCTTAGTACCTCTAACAACACCTGCTATCCTTTTAGGAACTAAGAAATTTCATACCTAAGTCTCTATCTCAACAGCATAGGGAGACACTATCAAATCATTTTAATTCTATAGAGATCAAGCAAGCTTTATTTAGCGTGAACCTTGATAAAACTTTAAGGCCAGATAGACTAAAAACATGTTCTTCTAGAAGACATGAAATTTGATAGGAGAATTAATAACCAAGACTATCATGGAATTCTTCACAAGTGACGAAATACTCAGTGAGTTGAAGAAATACATATGTATACCTAATTCCTAATATGTCTAATACAATCTTTGTGAATGATTTTATGTTGATATCTTATTACAACATGATAAATTAGATTATATCTAAAATGCTTGCAATAAGATTTAAATATTTGATGACAAGCTTTATCAATTCAAGTCAATGAGCTTATTTGGAAGGGAGAAGCATTGAAGATAACCTCCTTTATGCTATGAGTTGTTCAAGAGCTACAAAAGTAAGAAACCTTTAATAACTAGTTCTTTGAAGATTTACTTTAATAAGATATTTAATTTAGTAAGTTGAAGGTTCATAATTGGTTATTTAGCAACTTTTGGCTTCTTAACTAAGTTTCTCATAGATTGAGAGTTGTTTATACACTCCCTCGTTTATAATTCTAATCAATAGAAAGGCCTCTAATGCCTTTATACTTGTTTAACTTTATCTTTTCTTATTATTCTTTATCCCTTCTCCTCTCCCTCCCTAATATTGTCAAATGAAATGTATTATTAACTAATTGAATTTTTTATTTTTTTGTTAGAGATACAAAAAGATGGTATATTTCTTCGTTTATCTAAATTCAATTAATAAGATTATTGAATCATCAAAATGACTTTGATATCTATTTTTTACTTTCTATTTAAGGCTCTGATGTATAGAGAAGACCTTACCGTCTAAAAAGTAACCATAGAATCAGTGGAATTCACTATTTCTTTATCCATTTCTATTTAATGCTTGTTTTTTTTTTATGTTTTTGTTTGATACTTAGGATCGGTGCATTTTTTATTTTTTTTACAGGTGAAATGCTTAGAAAAAAATTATGGTTGGGAAGGTTATAATAGCAAAAGCTATTGGAATTTTTGTTTTATACATTATTGGGGAGTCTAAAATATACCGGACTGATATTGAGTTTATGTATTAAAGTCCTTACTTTATTGATTACTCACAAGATTGAGCAGCAAAATATGTTTAAAATTTTCATCCCAAATGCAAGAGGTTAAGGCTATTCAATTCTTCATTTATAAATGAACTTCTACTACTTTGCATATTTGATCTATATAAGAAGATTAATTGATTCCTTATGCTATTTGCCTATTTCACTAAGATCTTGGTCTTCTTATAAACAAGAACAAAAGTTGAATGTATGTTTCAATTGATCTAATGGACCTTATTAACTCATTCTCTAGAATCTCAGGTCTATAAAATGAAGAGCTTCCTTTTAAATGCTCGGGACCCCAATTATTTTAGACAAAGATTGACTTATCTCATTAATTCCATAATAGAAGGATCAACCACTAGAATAATAAACTTTTATCTTATATAAGTAGATTACAACTCATCTTAGTTGTCATTAATAGTAGACACAATTATTGGTGCTATCACTTATTCATACTCTAGAAAGTTGATTAAAGATGTAGAAAGAATAATGAACCTTTTATAAATTAGTTCATTTGATAATAATTTAGGGACCAAAGTAAAATAATTAAAGATTTGTGGCTCAAAGAGAAAAGGAGGCTTAGTAATCGACTCAACAAGGGGTATAAACAAAATACTTTTGATAAAACAAGTATGAAAGCTTTTTACAAATCTTAACTCAATATAGATTAAATGGATGCATAAATATATCATTAAGGATCAAATCTTTAGAAATATCAAATGCAAACTGAACAATTCAGTGACTGCTATTCAAATATTAAAGTTAAGGAGTCTAATGTCTCAGAAAATCAAGGTTGATAAATGTTTAATAGACTATGTTTTTATTCCCATATTTAGTGTATTTTTCTTGATTATTTGAGAGTTTTTATTGTTTTTGGTACTTATCTTGCTTCTAGTATATTTTTAGGTCTCAATTGCCTTCATTGATCAAAAGGAGAGAAAGTTAGGAAAAATCAGAGCAAAAAATAGAATAATCAGAATTATTTTGGAGGTACACGCACGTGTGATAAAATACCTGTGTAAGTAACATACACGACCATGTAAGGAACCGTGTAAGTCATTGTGAACATATAAAGCTTCGAAGATGTTGTTTCAACCATGTGAAGATACATACCTGTGTAAGTAATATACATGCTTGTGTCTCATACCCGTGTAAGGTTTTGTCGGTATGTAAATATGCCATTTTGAACCTTTTTTACGTACTCCGTCACTTACACAACCGTATGATTGACCATATATATGCGAAAAAACCATAATTTTATACTATTAAAGGAAATTATGAAGAATAGACGAAAGAGCAGTAGTTAAAGGCAGAGTTAGAGGCAAAGTTAGAGTTTGAGACACAATTATAAACCTAAGATGGCATAAAACACGAAAATTACTTAAAATATCTTATAGAAAACTTTCTATCGATTCTTTTGAATTTTTATGTATTTTTTTATTTTCTATATTTATAAACTAAGTTTGTTTAATGCCTAGTATAATTAAGTTGAGATTGATATTGTGATTTGATCTTTTATATATTGCAATTTGATTGATTGATTCATTGTGATTCAATTATGTGATTTAAATCTTGAATTCAATGTATAATTTCATGCAATTGAGATGAGAAATTCTTTTGTATTAATAAAGCTGTCATAATTGGAAGAATTTATATGCAAACCTACAAATAAGTTAACATAAAATATCCAGATTAGGATCAAAACTAATAATGAAATTCAAGAATCGATTAATGCAGTCTTACAAGTTTTAACTAGAAAGAAGTTTCAGTTAATCAATCAAGGATTAGTTGCTAATAGTCTAAAACAAGATATTAATATAACCTAGGCATTTCTATGGTCAAATGATCAATAATTAAATTACATGATCAGTTGTGATACCTTTTCCATATAAAAGGAAAGGAACTTATGAATGTTCCAAAGTGCTCATCAAATGATCTAGTAGCACTAATAACACCTTACAATCGATCACATAAAACATAAAGATCATAACTAATAACATTCTATTGAAGTTAAAAAGTCCTAGTTTAGCTTCCAATCATAGTATCAATGAGTTGTGAATATTTATTTAGCACCAACTACTTGTTATCAAACTTAACCACAATGTCATTAAACTTAATCTAATTGTGAGTTATCCTTACATTGGCTAGCATGATAGAGTCTTAATTAGTTCCAATAAGTAGTAATCCGTCTATAAGATTGAATAAGATGATGTGGTGTTGCTCTCCGGTTATTCAAACCATTTGTAATTTTTAGCATTTAATGCATCTTCATTCTTAAAAAAAGAGCCAATAGTATCGATCTTTTAGTAATCAAATGACGATTATGAACCACTCTTAATTATAATTTTGATACATATATAAAATTTGTGATCTAGGAAATTATAAAATAACAAAACATCATAAATTTTTAAAATAAAATCTTAAATTTTAAAAATCTTTTAAAAATTTACCATTTATTTTTTTATAAATCAATATGAGATTTATATCACGCGTAACACATTTATTGAATTAATAAAATATTCTCTATTTAAACATTTATTTATATTTCAATATTTTAATTTATGAGATTGATAACATAATTATTGCTACCAAGAAAAGAAGATAATGTATGTTACTTTTTTCAACATTTAATGACAAAGCATCATTTATTAGGAATATTTAAGGTTTTACGTTTGATTTATATTAATATTATTGTTATATTATCCCATTATAATCATCTCTTCACAAGTCTAACCCTATTAATTTTATCACAAAAATTATATTAAATAAATATAATTTCAGATAAAGCACTTCTATTTTTTAAAAGAAAAAACATCAATACATGTCAAGTCATTTTAGTTACTTATAAAGCATTAACATCAACTACTCTTACAAATAACAGAGTATATTGTAATCCCAATAAATATATATTTTTTGGATTTAAGAATTGAAAGTTTGAGATAAAACGCTTTCTAATTTTCAATTTTCTAAAAAATATATTATCATAAAATTCAATTAAAATAATGATGAAGCGCACGTGATATAAATATCATATATGGATTGATCAAATTTACTAACATGATAACCTAATGCAACTCTTGTATTTGATCCAAACTAATTAAACTAGATTTAAATTAATAATTTAAGATAATTATTAGTTTAAGTTATGTTTAATTATTTCAATTTTAATTAAAAATTGAATTGAATCATTTTATAAGTAATATTTGATTGATTCATATATTTACTGTCATTTTTTAGTTAAATATAAGAAAAGATGTTTTATGAAATAGAAAGAAAACTATAATTTTTTTTGGAAGTTTTAAAAATTTCTAAATTTTTAAATCTAAATTAAGTTCGGTATCTTTTACCTTAAATATTTGTTTGATACTTTTATTTAAATACAAATAATATTTGGACGTGATTTGTAAAGGTGCTCAAACTCTTAGATATTTTTACTTTTATTTGAATACTTTCAGACAATTAATTTGTTCATTAGAAAGAGAAAAAGACATAAAAGAAAAAATCTAACAAAATGATGCCTTGGACCGCAGGTGGTCCAGAAGGACGATTCAAGTTCGATGCCCGAAATCAAATCTTGAATAGGCACTGTGAAAGGGAATGAGATAAAAAGGCGAAAGAAGGAGAAGGGAAGGGAGTCTACAGAAACTAACTTAACCAATTGTATTTTCAATTTTACGTAACGAGATTAACTATTACCGAGAGAGGGAGAGAGAGAGGGAGAGTCCCAAGTCCCAACAGAGAAATTAAGCAAAAGACAATAAGCTCTCCTCATTCCCCAAGCCCTAATCTATTTATTACTAAGCAAAAGATATCTCTCGATTTGAGGCTATTTTGCTTATCTTCTTTTTCCTATTATTTTAACATGGTGAGATTTTGATCATGTTTTCCGTTTTCCTTATCATTGTCCTATTTCTCTCTTTTTGTTTTGTTAATCTGGAAATGAGAAGGAAACAGATTCTTGTTAATTCCTCCAAAAAAGAAATTGAAATTCGGTCGTCGTTTTTCTATTTGATATGGTGCAGTGTTTATTCGATTGAGGGGGGTGTGTGCTAGGATTGAAGGATTTGTGGCCCAGTTTTCTGTTTAAAGTTTTTTCTTACAGTTTCAACCTTTGATTTCTTCCTTCCTAATTCCATGCTTGCGATGCTGGCATAGATAGTGCTTCTTGTCTTTGTTTGATTCTTGGGTAATGTTTTTGGTGTCGTGTACCAACTTTCTGCAATTTCGTTCTCAGTTCTAGTTTTTTGGTAGCCAATGCTTAGTATTGCTTTTATAATGAGATGGTTTCTTACCTATCTTTCCATCATTTCCTCTTCTTATTCTTCTTTTTTTTTCTGAGTGTTTTCTTCTGTTTTCAGCATAAATTAAACAAAGGCAACCGTGACAAATTGCAACAGTTTATCAGCATAACTGATGCAAGGTAAACCAGTCTCTCCACTTAATTTCTTATGCCCTTTGTATATGGTTGACTTACTGGTCGATTTGTGGCACAATAGATGAATCTTATGACTTTCTTTCTTGTGAAATGTTCTTTGGATATTTACTCATCACCAAGGTTCCTAGTAGTTGTATCGTGTTTTGATACAGTAAGTGCATGAAATCACTTTGTTATTTTTTTCTGTTGACGAGTTTTTCTTTTCAAGAGTACATTGGTTGACTAGAGGATTATTTTTCATGTTAGTGTTACAATCTCATTAAGGTTGGCCTCGATACACATGTATTATGTATGAGATTAGTTTCTTATGGAGTTTACAATTCTTCCATCATCCAGTGGCTACGCTTGTGTTTGTTGTTTTTCCCTAATTTTCATAAATTGGAATCAATTGCGTTTTGAGATACAATCTTGTATTGTGTATGTTAGTTGCTTCTTGTGTTTTTAATTCACCTGAGGAATTCATATAATTCAGGAAGTTGACTTTTTCTTCTCAAATGCAGTGAGAAAGCTGCTCTTCAAGCTTTGAAAGCTAGTGATTGGCATCTTGAAGGAGCATTTGATTATTTCTACAGTCAGCCCCAGATTAGAACACTTACTGATTCTAGACATTTGGAAGAGCTTTACAACAGATATAAAGGCTAGCTTCACTTCAACAATGGCAATTATTTCTTTTTATATCTTTCCATAGCATTTAAAATTGGAGAATAAAAGGGTGTACTATAAGTAGTTGAGCGTTATAATACTTGATTTCCTTGCAAACTTTTTTATTGGTATTTTGTATTTTTGACGAGACATCATAAGAATGCATCTTGATTTACATAAAGAATTGGTTTAGCTATGTTAATATCCATAAGATATTATTATAAAAAGAATGAAGTGTGATTGATTGTTATGCATTTATTGAGAAATATTATTTCGTAGCATTTAAAACTGAATCTCTATGAATCTTCAGCTTAGTTCAAATTATTGCTTTTAAATCAATTTATGATGCTAAAATTTACTTTGGTTTCTTTTATATCTTGATACTTCTACGCATTGAATATTTGGAGTCTGTTCATCTGACGAGCCATATATATTGAAGTGCATTCTTCATTTTTCTAATGCATCATTTAGGATATTTGTGAAGATTCATAGAGATTCAGTTCTATGTAAGCTACTTCCTGGAATGTTGGAACGGAATGTAGTTAAAAGGCTTTGACAAAAGTTCTGACTAGTAATTTTTGTTCAAATGTGTGTGCAGATCCTTATGCTGATATGATTTTGGTTGATGGTATCACCCTCCTGTGTGATGACCTTCAGGCAAGTAACAATGCATATCCTTCATCAAATTACTTGAAGTAATGGCTGTATGGCTGGGAAGTTCTGTATACAGATTGTGTCACGCTTTGAGTTACCCTTTATTGGTGTTCATAATTTATGGAATTATCCATATGACCTGTTTGTGACCAGGCAAAGGGAATGGTTTATGAAAAATTATTTTAACAATGAGTCCATGTCATTTATAAATCTTATGATCTTCATTCTGTACCTAAAATTGGCCCATGAAGTGGTGTTGAATGTATAAATTTGTTGATGTATCCATGCTGCATATGGAGGTGTTTTTTGATTTCAACTAATGCTTAAGTGTTTTGTTTTTTTCAGGTCGATCCCCAAGATATAGTCATGGTATGCATGGATTTAAGAGCAGTGTTTATATTTGTTAACGGATTTTGTGCATATTTTTGGCAATAACCTGTAAAAGTCCAACTGAATCATCCATAATATTTTATAAGATGAATAAGGTCAGGCACTTTCTCTTTTTTACCTTCTGGGTCTTGCGTCTGGAAAAGCCTTTGGTCCGACTATCTTGACTTTCGATGATTTAGATTATTGAGGACTGCATGAGATTATGCTGTTATGTTGATCCGCCTAATTTTTAAGTTGCTGGTAGAAAAAGGAAATAATGATTACATTCTGAGAGGTCATTTAAACATATTGATATAGGTTCCTTGAGTAAGACTCCCAGTGCTTGCCTCTGCATAAGATTTGTAGTGCTCCTTTCTATTGGCTTATATAAGTATCTTCAAATTGAGATGGGGTTGAGTTTTGGGTTTGCTAATGCTTTAAGAAAGAAAGGACATGCCAAGCCATGACCCTTGAACAATTGAACCCATTACTTTGGTACCTTTGCTGGGGCTATCACTTTGTCAAATTGGTGAATCTATGAATGACTATGAAGTGAAGATGAACTTTCTGTTGCATTGATTACATAACTAATCCACATTGTCATTCATTTTTAGATTAGACTTGGAATTTAAGTTAAAAGACATTATGTCTGCTAAGTCTGCATGGCATCCGTTATTGATCATCATATTATATTCTACATCATCCATGAAATTTGATTTCAAATTGTCAATGCTGTTGTTAGATGTCTTAGTAACATTTGTTTGTTAATTATTATTGCAGTTAGTTGTTTCATGGCATATGAAGGCTTCAACCATGTGTGAATTCTCCAAGCAAGAGTTTGTTGGAGGCTTACAAACACTAGGGTTTGTTCTTTTTCATCAAAGTTATTTTTGGTTATAGACTAGATTGGCATAGACCAAGTTAAGTGTTTTTTTATGGAAATGAAATTTAAGTGATGTTATTGATGGCAGGATAGATTCTGTGGAGAAGTTTCGTGAAAAGATTCCATTTATGCGCTCTGAACTTAAAGATGAGCGTATGTGCATCTTCCTTCAATTCTCAAACATTTTTGGAAATTGAATGGGATTTTTTTTATCGTATTTAATTTTAACTGGTGACTTTCTAACAACAAACCTAAGTTTGAACTTTATCTATGGATGATTTTGAATTCTTCTACAAATTCATAACCTTTTATTAGTATGAAATGAAGCAACTATTTTTTGTTGCATACTTTCACGATTATTTTAACTTCAAATTAGCAACAGATAGGATTTCTAGTTTGCTCCTCAGCAACTTCTTTGTAACTATTCTTTTACACAACCTTAAAACATTATGGACAAAATGTGTTATGGATGCGTGGATTGTTAAGTTAGCTGAAATAGGCTCTGTGCAATTTGCATGATCAATTGTGTTGCTATAATGGGTTCTTGAAGAACGAAAAAGATGGTGGTGGTCTAAGTATCTAAATAGCTTTTAAGTTTTGTTCACCCAAATGTCTTCTGAAATTTGTTGATTTTTATAATTAGATATTGCCCCTTATTATTGAAAAGATACTTGGCTTCTTTGATTGTTCAGAAAAGTTTCGTGATATCTACAACTTTGCTTTTGGCTGGGCCAAAGAAAAGGTAACAGTTGTTACCCTCATAAACTTAAAATCGTTGCACTTTTCCATGGTGATATTTAACCTGCTTGTCTATTCATGGAGTTAAAGAACTTTTTCTGATACCTTTGCATGATGTATGAGGATGAGTCATATCATTTTCTTGTTTCTTAATGGAAAGCTTGGTTCTGAAGTTTGTCAGCTAAGCAATTTTAGAAACCTCCTAAAACAAATTCTCTATTTCTTGCATTATCAGTTGTTTATGGTAATTCGTTAGGTCTTCTTTTGTTTGTGTTATGAATTCTGTCTCTGGAGTAAAAACTGGTGCATCTGGCTATTGTGCGTCTTCAACTGTACCAAGTTTTGGTTGTTCCTTCTTGTTATTTGTTTGTTTAGTTTGCATGGAGCAAAATGGGAAGACGTGTGAGGGATAGGGATTATCTGTCTACTCTATAGCCAATTATGTTAAGTGAGCATTCCTTTGATGGCAAGAGATGTATTTGTTAGAGTTTGTTGGTTCTCTTTCTTGCTTATGGAAATGTTTTTTATACTCTAGTTACTTTCTTGTGGTGCTTTTAAGAGTAAGCTCATATTACTTGAGGAAAATTATTGCTAGCTTTAGCTTCTTGTTTGAAATTCTGTTGCAATTCTTGCAAATGTTAACCTAATTTTCTCAATTGACTTTGATTGAGCATACTCATTCAAACCTAGAATGGTCGAATGAAGTTGTTTATTACACCTATTGATCGTTTTAAGAGGAAGTTGTCAAGAAGAAATATAGTAAAATGTTCTTACAGGGCGTGAAAATTTCAAATCCCTAGTCTGTTTATTAGGATTGACCGTTATGGCCCGACTTTGTCCGAAATCAACAGATCAGGCTCAAGTTGATGGGACTTGAGTCTGGGAATCGCCTGGCCCAGCTTAAAAGGCCTGCATTGACCTGAACCAGGCCAACAAGACGTTGTTTTAGTAGCAGCCCCTTGTCGTCGTCCATTACCAACCTTAATGTTTATTGCTGATGGGAGAAATCCCATCACTTAATCAATTCAGTGGAGGTTCCTAGGAGTGCCTTAGGTTGGTTACATGCAACCAATCTTGTTGTGAAGGATTGCATGGTGAGGTGGATGACCTTGGGAACTTAAAATGTGGGGTTTTTATAGAAAGAAACTAAACCTTATTGTTTTTAAGATTTTACCCCACTTATTTGGTGTATAATATTACCTTGATACCTAGTCTTTTGGTTTTATTGGGGGCATCATTTCGATTCAATGTACATTAAATTTTCTCCTTCTGTCTGCTGGCAATTCATCCAGTTCTCTATAGGAAAATGCTGGAAAACGTTTCACTGTATCACGCACTGGAGACATGAGTGGCATGTAAAATAACTGTTGTATCTGCTGGATGCTTTTATTGAAATTTTAGGTCTTTGATAATAATGATTTTTGTATTAACAAAGTGTAACCTTCGGAGTTTTTTTGTAACCTATCTACTTTGTTTATTGAGCTGGATTAAAATTTCCTAGTTGTTTGAAATCAAGGAATAACTGCAGCTCGACTTTTTTGTTTTCCTGTATCTTATGGGCTCCTGGGTTTGGGGTACAGCTCAAATCTGTAGGGTATTTTGTTATTACTCACAGGCTCTTCTGGGGTTGCACTGAAATAGAAAAAACTTGTCTGCAAGTGCTCTTTCAAACAATATGCATCTCTTCTCAAGTTTTTTTTTATAAATAAGATAAATAGTTGTCTTAGCTGAACTGTTACTTATATTTACTATTCGCTAAAGCTCCTGCAAATGAGTGGGTTTTAGGGAGGGGTGAGGTGTCAAAATTAGTGACTGTAGGGGGCAATGTTGACAGTCGGGTTTTTTTTACCTATTTGAGGGGGCAAATTGGGTTTTTCCTGGTTGTCATTTGTATAGGGAATAACCTAAGTGCTACTACACGGATGGTTGTAGTTCTCTTTCTCATATTATAGTGGCAAATAGGTGAGTGTATTTGGATGTAGGTGCTTCTTCCAAACTACATTAAAATATTGTTTCTTGTCCTTTCCTACTCACCTGTGTGCTTGAGTGATTATTCTGTCTATACTTGTCTGCTTCACCTAGTAGAACTTCAGGTGCAAGGCATCGATGCATCAATATTTTATATAATTTGTTAGTTCATTGAGCCTTAATCGTTATAGTATAACTCTGATATATCTTCATTGATTCAGGGTCAGAAATCTTTAGCATTGGATACAGCAATTGGCATGTGGCAATTGCTATTTGCAGAAAAGCAGTGGCCATTGGTTGATCATTGGTGCCAGTTCTTACAGGTATATTACAATCTTATTTTGGAGTATTTTGTACAAGTGAGATTTGTTTAAAAGGGGTAATGAGCAGTATTGCGTGCTGCTGTCGACAATGGTTGTGTTGTGTGGACATGGCGCTCAAAGAGTCAATAAAAGATACTTCTACTTTCAAGTATCGCATCTCTGTCCAATTTGGATATATCATTGGGAAGCTTTTGTATGGTTGGGGTTTGAACTGTGGACACTATGGTAATTGATATATAATTTTGTTGTAATTTTTTGTGTTACTGTGGACTGTGGTAATATATAAGTACTTCATTTTCCCTTTATTTGAGTCATACTCGCACTTAGTACATTTATAAGTTTGAGTAAAAAAATATCCCTTTGCTTAGTTGTCTATTTAATTTCTGTTGTTAGATGCCAAGCCAGGTCTTCCAGGCAAGGGCTTAAGATACTATAAATAACACATGGCCTTACTCGGCTAAGAAACTCTAATCAAGGGAAGTTCAAATTGTTAACTAATAGAAATATGAGTTTTACACAGCTGTTCAAAATTAGGTAATGCCTCTGTATTTCTTGGAGAATTCCTCGTATCCCGTTTGTTGAGGTGCAAGAATCTGGAGAGGATTTGTTGGCCGCTTCTGGGAGGACATATATGAGGTTGTTTGTTTTGGAAAATCAAGCTCCTAACTGGTCTAGCTGGCGTTTGGATTTATGCCCTTATCAAAGTTCTTTTTTACAAATTTGTTCCAATGCATGTAGGTTTGAGGGTTAGAATGCCGCCTTTGTTTCATTGAGTACAATTGTTGGCCCCTCTTCTGGTGATTTCTTTACACCAGTTTAAGTTTTGCATTACATTAAAATATGTTGGATATGATGAAAGCCCTGGATTGTCACAACTACATGAGTATGATCAGGTCTCTCTCTGTGAGAATATTTTCAGTTTTGTACTACAATATGATTTCACATTTCTGAAGTTATTCATACTGTTTATTTTATAGACTATCCTGTCAACTAAGTTTAATCAGATTAGAGTTGGTACATAAATAATCTTTGGATTCGTAAAATTCAGCTTCGTTTATTGTAATTGAACTTTTTGGTCCATGCTTGTTTACAAGTTATATTTTGTTTGACAATGTCGCCAAAAATTTTTTAGGCTCGACATAATAAAGCCATTTCCAGGGACACTTGGTCTCAGCTGTTGGAATTTGCAAGGGTAAGAGGCAACATCAAAATAAAGCTTTTGCTTATTCTGCTTTATTTTAATTGTTGATTTCCTTTGAAGTTACTGTCTGTCTTCCTGTACATTCTTACTCTGTATCATGCGAAGCTAAGGTGCAGGATGATTGATTATGATCAGATTAACAACACTGAAAAATAGCATTTCAGAAACAGAATTATATTTTGGACAGTGAATGACTTCATAGAACTCAAAACACACTTTTTAACCCTAGATTGTTTTGATATTTAGGAGTTTAGCCTTATGGTCGCCAATTAAGGTGTCATGATAATTGATTGATAAATATCCACAAGCATTGGAAATAGTGCAGAAATATTGGCTATGTGCAGCTGGTAGGTATATGAACAAGGACTCAACTTGTACCAATTGAGCAACAATAGAGCTGGCTCACAAAAGGCATTCTCACTACTGTTAATTTCCCAAAGGGAAAGGTGTTATATAAAGTTTAGTTTCTTAAAAAAAAAAACAAAAAGCAGAGTATGAGGGGTTCAGCTGTATATTTCAAAATTCTTTCACGTACTATGTTTAGGAGTTAAAACTACTGTAGTAGAAGTTGGAATAGCTGTTAATAGAGAGTATGGGAGCTAGAAGGTAGTTTGGGGTTTAAAGACAAGAACTAGTTAGGCAGATCAAATAGTTTCAAACATATAGTATCAACTTAAATCAATTGATTAGTGGATATCTAAAAGTGGTTTTGGTTTGTTTTTCTTGCAGACAGTGGATCCAGCATTATCTAATTATGATGCTGAAGGTGCTTGGCCCTATCTTATAGATGAGTTCGTGGAATATTTGAATGAGAATGGCATTATTCAGAAGAATCTGTCCAGTGATTGGAGCCAAAAACGATGATGGACTGGAGGAGCTCCTGTTGACGGGGAGAACTGTATTAAAATTCTACTAGTGTGCTTGAACTCGATTTATCTTTGAAAAAAGGACTCGGAAATTATTGGAACTTGTAACTTTGTTTACATTTTTTATAAACTCAGGTATTGGTACGGAAAAGTCATTCTCTTGTTTGATTGTCACAAACTAGATTGACCGTTTTGTATTTGATTATAATTATGCTGCGTTGATCAGATTGTGCTGTCAAGAAAAATCCATTATAGTTCACGATTAGACTAGTGAAGAAACTCTGCTTGCCTGCTGCGTGGAATTCAAGATGAATATTGCGGTCTGGTACGATCTTGTTAGAATTCTGTGGTGCACTTAGGTCTTCAGAATGCTGTAGGCGGCAGTCTTACATTTGAAGGCTTTTAGATGTCAATATCGTACATCAGTGCTTTTTGTGATACACGCTGCGGGTTAGCTGGCGATGATGCAAGTCATCAGTGCTTTTTGTGATACACGCTGCGGGTTAGTTGGCGTTGATACAAGTGATAATCCAGTGCAAATAATTGAATGGGATTGAGTGCCCCCAGATCGACTGTCCGTCTTACCAGTATCTCCTCTGTCCCAACAAATTCTAATTGGGTGGTTGGGATTTGTTGGAGCAGAGGAGGTACTGGGTAAGGGGGACAGACGATATAGTCCCGGATTGAGTTGACGAACTCTTTAGGATCTTCAATTGCTAGAGCTGGTTCGAACCTATAATTTTGTGCGAATCATTGGTTTGTTATATAATAGTTCTGGTAGACGAGTATGTATGGATTATTAGATTTATCTAGTAATTACTTAAAATGTGTATTTAAAATAGAATCGGAAATTATTCCAATTGTTTTTACATAAATCTGGTACTAAATAAGTTCATCTTTTAGTTTAAATTAATCAACCTAATCATTAATGGTGTATAAATTAAGTCACTTATTTTTTAACCTATATTTTAATTATAATAAAATATGCTATTATTAGCGTCTCATATACGAATTTAATTTGTCAAATATTAAGTTAAAGTGGTTTAACAATTAAAATGAGTAAAATAAAGTAATTTAAGGGGGTATTAAAATAATTTAAGATAAATAAACCAAAAACAAGACATAATAAACCAAAAAAAAGAAAGGATTGATCCAAAAACAAGAAAGAATAATCCAAAAATAAGAAAGAATGAAGTTATCCTTTATATGACAATCATTTGAATAAAGAATGAAGTTATCCTATATATGACAATCATTGTAATATCTTTTATAACATTATCTTAGTTATTTAAATAAACCAGGTTCAATTAGAGGATGATCATTTACATGTGTGATATGGTGAATAAATTCTTTTATAATTATGATAACATTTATTTTAAATTTTCTTTTAATCTTCAAACAAATTATAAGGAATTTTTTTAATATAATTTTAAATAACATTTTTGTCGTTTGAAAGTTATTTTCTACACCGGTTCAATTAGCCAGAATTTTTTGGTTTTGGTTGGCTAATTGAACATAAGATGAAAAGTTATATAATAGATCATTTGTCATTATCTAGATTATCGATTAGTTGATGGAGCAACTAGTAGACAATCAACTAGTAAGAGGGTTATGATCGACTAGCTGATGGTTAGAGCAATTCGATCTACACATAATAGGTGCATTATTCTTAACAAGGATGTTCGACTAGTTGATGGTAGGTGATCGACTAACTCATATTGCCTGCAAGCTAGTTCTTTTGTATGTCTAATGACTATTTGTGTTGGGTCCCGAAATTTTTTTTCTTTTATTACATTCTATTTTATTTATTTATTTGTTATTCTTTTGTTTATTTCTTAATTTTGCTTTAATTGTTTTAAGTCTTATTTAGTTTATTAGTATTACAAATTGGAATTATAAATTGGGATTAGACTAAAGTGCTAGATTAGTAGAATTGGGCTTTTAATGAAGGGAGAAGGGTTAGTTGGAAGAATGGGCCTTAGGGTTTAATGAAATAAAGAGAAGAAGGAAGGATTAGAAATGGGTGAGCTAGTGGGCTTGTGAGGAGAAGAGCCCAAAAGCATGGTAGGTCAAAGAGAGCTCAAAACTATGTAGTTTTGAGAGTAGGACTTTAAGTTGAGATATAAAAATGAATTAAAGGAAGAAAGGAGGAGGCAAGTGTCGTAAACCCTAGAAGGATAGAAACAAAAACGTGAACAAGAGAGAAGAAGGAGAGGGAAAGCCGTGGGAAGCTTGAGGAGAAGAGGAAAGAAGGAGAAAAGAAAGAGAAATCAAGTGATAAAGGTAAGTATTCATCCTCTCCTAAGCTAGATTCGAAAATGGTGTAGATGGAGGTTAGGGTTTGTGTAAAGATTGAAGAGAAAGGTGAGATCTATGGGTTTTGTGATTTCTAAGCTAGGGTTTTGGTTGTTCTAGCTTAAATGAGCTATGGGTAGGTTAGGTTT
>JANZLH020000022.1:3211049-3223479 GCA_026770325.2 Erythroxylum fimbriatum | reverse complement strand
AGTAACTAATTTCATAACAGAATCCATGCTAGCCTAACACGTAATCTCTTAGGATCACTGGCTCCCTTTTGTCACGCTGTGACTTGCGCTGGACTAACGGCTTCTCAACTGATTCGGTTCCCTTGGCTAGCAGGTCAAAGCCCATCACATTGCTCCCTTATGCAAAAACAACCTTGTCCTCAAGGTTCCAATTAGAGAAGGTTCTACGAAATTCCTCGGTAGGCATCCAAGTAGTTGCCTCAGTTCCCAATCCTTCCCATTGTACTAGCACCTGGGGCACTGCCTTACCTTCGATCATTAGTTCGCGAGTAGCCAAAATGTGAGAGGGAGTGTGCTGGTCACCATCGGACTCGAGAATGGGCAATGTTATACTCTGAGTGTGCGGTTGGCCGATGCATTTCTTCAAGACCGATACATGAAAAATTGGATGAATTCGAGCCGATGGGGGAAGATCCAATTTATAGGCGACAGAGCTGAGTTTCTGGAGAACTTTGAATGGGCCAAAATACCTTTGCCCGAGCTTTTGATTGCAGTGGAGTCGAACCGAAAGTTGGCGGTAAGGTTGCAATTTGACAAAAAGCCAGTCGCCAATATCGAAGGTAACTTCTGGACGATGTTTGTCGGCCTGGTTCTTCATACAGTTTTGTGCCGTAAGCAAATTAGTCCGAAGCTGCGCCAAAATGCGATCGCGATGGGACAACACTTGATCAAAGGTTGTGAGGGAGGCGGTGCCGGGAACGTAGCGTATCAATGTAGGTGGATCATGGCCATAAAGGGCACGAAATGGCGTCATTCCAGTAGAACTGTGATGAGAAGTGTTATACCAATACTCGGCCTATGGAAGCATCGAAACCTAGGTATGAGAAGTGTTAGAAACAAAGCAGCGGAGATACATTTCCAATACCTTATTGACAGCTTCTGTTTGACCGTCGATTTCCGGGTGGTAAGCTGAATTGAGGGCCCTCGTGTTTCCTTAAAGTTTAGTCAATTCTTCCCAGAATTTACTCAAAAACAGTGGATCGCGATCGCTGATAATTTTTGTTGGTATGCCGTGGAGCTTTACCACCCCATTCAGGAAGACTAAAGAGGCGGTAGTATCCCGCGAGGCCAAGAAATCCACGAACGCCCTTAACATCGATGGGGACAGGCCATTATTGAATTGCAGAAATCTTGCTCGGGTCGACCTCTAAACCGTGCTCAGTAACGATGTGGCCCAGCTATTCAATCTTTGATTGTCCAAAAAGACATGTACTTTCCTTGGCCATGAGACCATGTGCGCGTAAGGTTCAAACACTGATTGCAAATGGTGAAGGTGCTCGGGTAAACTATGACTGTAGACAAGAATGTCATAAAAAAAGATTAGTACGAATTGATGAAGGAAGGGCTTAAATATACCATTCATAGTAGCCTAGAACGTGGAGGGTGCGTTCGTAAGGCCGAAGGGCATGAAGAGGAATACGTAGTGGCCCTCGTAAGTGCAGAACGTAGTTTTGTGGATGTCCTCTGGTCGGATCAAGATTTGATGGAACCTAACCAGCAAGTCAAGTTTAGAGAACACCTTGGCCCCGAAGAGCTCGTCGAACAACTCGTCGGCGGTCGGGATAGGAAAGCGGTCCAGGACGGTAATTGCGTTGAGCACGCGGTAGTCGACCCAAAAGCGCCATGTGCCGTTCTTCTTTTTGACCAGTAACACTGGAGAAGAAAACGGGCTTGTACTAGGCCTGATAATTCCATCTCTAAACATATCTGAGACTTGCTTCTCTATCTCGTGTTTTTGGAAATGTGGGTAACGGTAGGGACGAACGTTAACAGGGGAGGATTCGGGGGTGAGGTGAATGGAATGGTCTGTGAGTCGAAAGGGTGGTAAGCCACTAGGTTTGATGAAAATGTGTCTAAATTGGTGGAGGAGATCAGCAAAGGCAGCTGGCGGAGCAGTGGATGAAGGGGTGGGTTGGAGGTGGACTTGGAGGCTGAAGTAAGCTGCAACCGCGCCGACTTCATGGGTTCGGTGTAAGGAGTTCAATTGTATTGGTTGAGGATTATTGCCCTGTAGTCCAGTCCAAGAAACAGTGGAAGAGCCAAATCCAAATTTGAAGGTCGAATAGCATAATTAGTGATGACTGGCCCAAGAGTTGCAAGCCAAGCAACACCTAAAATGACATCGGAGCCATGTAAGGGAAGGACGTAGAAATCAGTCTGTATATCAGTACCCTAGATTTGCAAATGGACATTGCGTACTTTGCCTTCACTGTGAATACTTTCGCCATTACCGACCAGAATAGGAAAAGCAATGGAAGGGTCGATCTCCAAGCCCAGATAGGTAGTCACGCGGCTTTGGATGAAGTATGGGTGCTTCCGCCGTCTAATAGAACTTGGACATAGTGGTCCTATATCTTGCCCAAAAAGCGCAATGTCGAAGGGGATAAGCAACCGGACATGGCGTTATAGGAAATAACCGTGTGGGGGGTAGGGTAAGTAGTAGTAGTGGAGTCGAGGGTCGGGGAGGGTGAATCGATCGGAAGGTCGTCAACTATGGGGGGTGGAATGGGCGGAGGTGAAGAATCAAGAGGTTGGGGCTTTAGGCCATCGGGGAAATCATCATCTAAGAGAAAGAATTGTGGTTTGTTGCATTTATGCCCCCTTGTGAATTTCTCATCGCAGTAGAAACATAAGCTGAGGTCCCTATGGCGTTGTGCTTCGGAATGGGTCAGACGTCTAGTGGGCATGGGTCTAGGGGATGGTGGGGATGATTCAGGGGTATGTTTCAATGGTGAAGGACCAGGAGCCGGAAGGAGGCCATTGCCTGGGGATTTGCGGTCAAAATAAGGAGTAGGAATGGATCTCAGTAACATCTTCCAGGTTTCTACTAATTTGGCTTCTTGGAGGCGGGCAAGGCTAATAGCATGATTGAGGGAGGTGGGTTGGAAGGAAAGGACTTCGTGTTTAATATCGGGGCGGAGACCCGAAATGAAACAATCAACAAAAAAGATGGAAGGTAGGCTGATGGTTTGGTTAGACAGGAGTTCGAAACGGGTTCGGTATTCCTCGACTGTGGAAGTTTAGGTGATTTTGGCTAAAAGTCCTTGTGGTTCTTCAAGCGTAGTAAATTTGAAACGCTCCACCAAAGACCTCTTGAAATGCTCCCAATAAGAGAGTTGTTTGTTGGTTTTCATCCAATGATACCAGTTCCAGGCTTTGCCTTCGAAGTGGAACGCTGCCATGGTTATGCGGATAGTATCCTCGGTGGCATAAAAATTGAAGAACTCATCGGCGGAAAAGATCTATGATTCGGGATCGGAACTGTCGAATTTAGGGAGCTCAACATAAGTAGATTTTGGTTTGAAAGGAAAATCGATCTCGGATTCAAGATCTGGGGATGGGGTATGGTGGTTGTGGGTTGGAAAGGAACGGAGGGGCCGGGCATCAGGTTTTTGGTCAGAAGCTGGAAGTTTACCCTGGAAAAGCTGACCGAGAGAGATAAGTTGGCAGCTGATGTCCTCCATTTGGGTTTTCATGTCAAGGAGAGTGGATTCTTGGTTGTGAACAGTGGATTGAAGGGAGTTCAAAGTGGATGATTGGCAAGCCAAGTCGGTTTGGAGCTGGGATACAAAATAATCAAGCTTAGCTAGGCGAGTGTTATCAACCATGGAGGTGAGGATCGAAAATGAAAGCACAAAAAATGTAGTGATTTTGAGTACTATTTGGTCAAGTAAGCTGATGGGCGTGGATATTGTTTGTTTATGGAAATAAGGAAGTACAAGCAGGAGTCAGAGAAGGATCAGAGAAGAGGTGATCAGAAATACAGAGGGTTGAGAAGAGAAGCCTGACATAGAATTGTGCTCAGCAAAGGAAGAGAAAGGCCAAATAATACAAGCGAAATCATAATCATCATCCTGCTACCTCCATACTATTTATGCTACTGTAGTAACTAATTTCATAACAGAATCCATGCTAGCCTAACACGTAATCTCTTAGGATCACTGGCTCCCTTTTGTCACGCAGTGACTTGCGCTGGACTAACGGCTTCTCAACTGATTCGGTTCCCTTGGTTGGCGGGTCAAGGCCCAACTTTGTATCACTAAAATGATATTGCCTCATCATAATTTATAGAATTTATATATAAGACTTTATTGAAATATATGTATATGTATATATATATATATAAAGAAATTATATGATGACGAAACTCATTTATTTTTTTTTGAAATTGAAACTCATTTAATTTGATAAATATTTAATATTCAACTTATGCTTTGAATTATATATTTTTTCTTTTCAATATTTTTAATCTTGGCTTACCTAGTAACTCTTAACAAATTAGCAAATGTCAATATTTTTATTGCAATTCAAATAATTTTAGAAAAATTATATTAGAATTGTTTCTTCAATTTTACTAGATAAAAATTTAAAATTAGTTATGAAAAATAAAAAGAGTTGCATGATATTTATGTAAAAAAAGGAAAAAAGATAATATCACATAATATTTTTAGTGTAATTGATAAGAATTGTTTTTGGAATGCCCATAATAGGGCTATATTATTTATAGGCTTAGATACGCTAACTTTAACTAAGCTAAGAAGTCACAACAAAAAGCCTCAATTGGTCACCAACATGATTCCTTTAGTTAGGAATTAAAATGAGATCAAAATGGCGATAGAATATAATATTGAAAAATTTTCACATTCTTATTTGAAACAATGAAACCAAACATGTCATTAACATAACAATCATTGACAATTTTAACAACTTCATCTCAAACGTGTTTGGATAGTTATAAGAAATCTACTTAATATTTGTTCTTTTCTTTCTGTCATAATCATTCTGAAGTTTAAGGTATTATGGATTAAAGAGGGAGACAAAAACATACTTTTTTTCATAGAGTAATCAATGTTAAGAGGAACGTTAATCATATTTGCTTATTGAGGAGAATGAATGAAGGAATAACCACAACTCAGAAGGATCTAAAGGAAGAAGCCTATGCATATTTTAAGAGCTCTTTAGATATTGCATCTAATGAAAGCTCCTCTAATCAAATACTCGGCTCATTCATTTCTAACCAATTTTCTATAGAAGAATTACAAATGCTAAGAAGGCCCCTTTAATGATAGGGATTTTGAAAAAGTGTTGTTTGAAATGAATCAAGAGAAAGTCCTAGGTTTATATGGATTTAATGGGTGCTTTTACCAAAAGGCTTAGCCTTTAATCAAAGATCTAGTCACTTATATTGGCATTGAATTTTTTTTAAATAAGGTGAGCTTCTTAAGGAAATCAATAAGATTTTTATTTGTCTTATTCCTAAAACCCTAAATTCAAATTATCTAAATGAGTATAAACTAATTTCATGATTCAATTTCCTTTACAAAATCATCTCTAAGTTAACAGGATTAAGGTTGAAGATGGTGGTAAGGACCGGAATAAGTGACACAGAAAGATCTTTCCTAAAAAACAAGTTAATAGGTGATAATGTTAATTGCTCAGGAGTGATTTAAAGAGAAATTCCACTAAGAACTGTGCAATAAAAGTGAACTTTCACAAGGCGTATAATTCCATTGGCTGGGAATTTACAATCAATCTTCTAAAGGCTTTTGGATTTCTAGGAGTATTCACGAACTAGATCAAAATGTGCATCACAACTATGCCCTTCAATATGTTAGTGAATGGAGAACCAACTGAAATTTTTTAAGGTGCCAAGAGGCTTAGGTAAGGGGTATCACCTTACTTGTTATCTTGGGCATGGAAGTTTTGAAAAGATATATAAAGCATAATATTCAAGTTACATTGTTTTGATTTTTAATTTATAGAATGTGAGAGACGTATAAAAAAGAAAAAAAGAAAAATCCTATTTGATATTCTTGTTTTAAAAAATATTAAAAAAAGAGGTGATTGAAACGGATGCTATTTGAATTAAGTGAGTTTTGGATTGATTTAAGTTGAAACTTATGTGGATAAGTTTGTTTGATTTCATTCAATTTATTTAACCTTAAAACTTCTTTTTGTCATACCTTACCTAACCCACATTACAACCCTTATTAAATCCCTTTAATTTATGCAGTAGATTCATCTTTGTCAAGCAAGCTTATGTAAATAACTCACTATGTTTTGATTTGAGAGGTTAATGAATCCTAAACACTTTGACACTTTGAGTGTATTGAGTGAAATCCAAGAGAGGGTGTCAAGTCTTGTTTCATTTCATTTTAACTAAATTGATAAGATGTTATGTTTTAATCCTAAAAATGTGTCCTATGAGTGCTTGTTCTCTAAATTGTTAATAGTATGGAAGAAGATGAGAGCTAGTTATGAGGATGATTGATTTATTTAATTGACATATTCTTGAGGACAAACAAAAATTCAATGTAGGAGAATTTGAAAAGATGTCATTTAGTTATGTTAATTGAAATTATCTCTTTTGTTTTGGCTATATTTTATTGCTTAAATATGAAAACTAATGTTTTTTTAGGAGATGACAAGTGGAGATTGCATCAAATTGGAGTATTATTGGTCTAAATTATGAATTTTGGAAAAAGTTGACAGATTACTACAATAGATAAGGCGAGATCATGCCTAACATCAAATTCACTTCAAGATTTGGAATTCAATTAGAAAACTTATTTTCATCCCTATTATGTAAGGATTGATTTATTTTAGATAGGAGTCTTTGAAAAATAAGAGGAGACAAGGTTTTTTAATAGGAAAAAGAAGACAAAAATTACGTCTACTACCTTCTCTAACATTCTCTTTTCATTTTCTTGGTAGATTTCTCTCAATCTTTCATCTTTTCTTATATTTTTAGTGTTAGAACTAAATTCATGTGTGGCTAAATCTAAATATTCTTATTCAAGGGGATTCAAAACTCTTGTTGTAATCTTATGAGGTTTTGTTCTAAACTTATATTCATGTTTTAGTTCAAGTATTTCTTGTTTTATATTCATATATTTCCTCAATAATTAATATTGATTGATTTCACAAATTAATTTAAATTTGAAAATTCTATAGCTATCCATAAATTTTGTGATTTGTAACTGTCATGAAGAATTGGTATAAGTAGCAAATAGTTAATTAATGAATTTTCATATTTAACTTATGAGGAAAAAAAACTAAGTTGAATAGTTGTAGCTATCTCAATTATTTAATTTAGGGTCTAGTCTTTTTCAATAAGCTTATTGCTATCATTTAATTGATATGGAATGCTACCATATACAATCAATTAATAGTAAGTTTTGGCTTGAATGTTGAGTTTGAACCAATTAATTTAGGAAATTGTGAGACTTATTATATTTATCCTAATATGTTTTGGACTAAGTACTTGAATTATGAAAAATATTCTTTTAAGACCAATGATTAATATTACAATTAGATAAGATCTTTTTCTTGAATAAGAGTTAAGAACTCTTACTTTTGAATTTCTCACTTTTGTATTCGGTTGATTATTTTGATTCCTTGTTAAATTTATTTTATTAGTTAATTAATCATAAACCCCCATTTTTTTGTTAATTGAAATTAAAAAACTAGTTTTTCGTTCCTTGAGGTTCGACCTAGTTCCATGACTACCATAAGAAGTTAGAGAATAGGAATTAAATTTGAGGGCTTCGATAACCCGATCATAAGGCTATTCAAAACTAAATTAACTAGGTGGACTCTACCTATAAATGTAAGGCATCTAGTGGTCTAGCTACCAATTTTCCTCCCATTTATGTCAAAAGCCCTTGACAGTCCTGATAGGTGATATCACTTGAAGAAATTAGGACTCCAAGGTAACTAAATAAGGCGTTTGGAATTCATACTAGTGAGATAGTCCAATTCCCTTAATTTATCTTTAGTCCTTTGAGGAAATTCGATCACTCTTCTCTTTGTTAATGAATAACCCTGATAGTAAACTAAACTTTACAAAGAATGCATTAAGAATTAAATAGAAGGTTTGTTTACTCCACTGAATAATAGTATGTCATTGATAGGATTGAACTTTCTTATATTTTTCCTATACATTTTCATGTGAGTTCAATCCTATTTTGTAGATAAAATGTTCAATTTGTGCTTAATTTGTGTTGATTGCTAGGTTAGATTTATTGATATGTTTTTAAGGCTAAAAAGACAAAATTTCTAAAATAAATTGAAGCACAATTTTGTATTTAGTTGAAGGCAATTAAAAAAATAGAAAACAGCTTTGCGCATGCGTTAATAAATAAACACATGCCAGCGTCGTTGACTAAGGAGGCAGCGTTTTTAGAAAAAACGCTGGACACGTAATTCATAGGAGAGGGTTTTGGAGGTTTATATAATTGTCTTATCATATAGTGCTAACAAGGAGAGAGCCAAGGGTTTTAGTGAGGTTTGGAATTGAAAAATGAGGAGAGGGCCATAAGGAAGAGCGCCGGCAGAGAGTGAAGCTTGAAAAGTATAAAAATCATTTGTTGAACTTTCTGCTATAGGAGCGAGGAGAGGAGAGTAGCGAGGCTTTGATTTTGTCTTAAAAACGTATAGTGCCAGCAAAGGAGAGTTTTAGAGGGTTTAGAAGCTTTGGTTTTAAAATTATCAAATCACTTTAGTGCTTGAGGGATGTGTGTCGACATCTGTGTTGAGGGATTTGTTGTCATGTCTACTTGATACATTGATTGTCTTGTGAATATGTGGCTAGGGGGTTCGGTGCAAAGGAAACGTGGAAGGCAGTAAAGGGTTTTAGAGATAGGTGTTAAATAATTTGTCAAATCCATTTGATGGTGAGGTATAGGAGTGTCGGCGAAAAGGAGGTTTTTTAAGAGATGGTTTTTAATTTTGTCTTGTTAACAAATTGAATGGTGCCGATGCAAACATAAAAACTCACAAGAGGGTTTTAAAGACTGATTATTAATTGTCTTGTCATCTCTACAGTGCAGGCACAGGGATAATACACGAAGACCATGACACTGAAGGAGTATATGAGATAAGGAGCAAGCGCAGTCAATGAACAAGACAAGCACAGGGTCGGCGCGCAGAAGCAACACATAAGGCAGAGGTTTTAATCATCCATCAATTTAATCATCTTGTCATTGAACAGTATCGGAAAGAGATGAACATCGAGAAGCTGCTGGCACCGTGAGCATTAATATTACATGATATATATGGCTCATGTTTGGAGTGTAAAAATGAAGATGACCGGCTAATTTCTCAACACCGATTCTATGGGAATATCGACGCCAAACTACGGTTAAGCTTATTTTGTCATTTTAAAGTTGCAATTTATTTTTGGATTGTTATGTTGTTGATATTAATTTTGATGGTTTGGAATTAATGATCTTGATAGATTATTTTGATCGTTTTATTTCGATCCTATTGCTAAAATATTAATTGTAATCCGTAATCGTTACTTTTAATACTTGAGGGTAGCATCTAACGATCGTTTATCGTTAGGAACAACATAACTTAGGTAAGATAACCCGAACGTGTGAGGTTACGGCCTATATTTGATCGTTTTCCTTTTCTTAATGCGACAGCCAAATTGAATCTAGAGATCGTATCCTAGGTTATTCGGTAGTTAGATTTAATCAATGATCGTATCTTAGTTAAATACAACCTAAGGGAAAATCGAGATTTGTAGAGCATTCTACTAATCTCAGATCAATAGTTCGAAAAGAATCGTAAAAACTTTAGAATGAAGAAACATGCTTGATTGTGCTTAGGCCGAGATTGACCCTAGAACCGAACCTTACTCTTATTCGACACTTTTCTCATTTTCGATTATTTGTTTTAATTTGTTTTTTGATAATTTAATTTTTTTTCTTTAAATTTCTAAACTGTTTTTAAAACCAAAAACCCCCTTTATTTCCTTACATCAATTAATTTCATTCCAAAAATTAACCGAACATTCCCTGTGGATTCGATCCCGACTTACCACAACTACAAATTTTAGTGTGCAGAGTCAGGTAAATTTTGCAGTGCACTCGACACGTGCTGTCATATTGACTTTGAACGCTCCCTAAATCCTATGACTAATGATCCCTTGGAGATAATTTTTGCTACTGATGTTTCAGGTGAACCACGACGTGTGGACGTTGGCAAGGAGCTAGAAGGAAGTCAAGCTACCTCGATGAAGCTTGGGTACAAGCCAGACGTTCATCAGGAGCTGAAAGACCCACCATGAGCACCAGGTCGTCTGTTTTCTTTCACTTACAACATAGTTGTGCATATTGATTAGAAATAGATTGAAATTGTTGTGCATGAGTATGTTGGCTAAGTGTGGGGGAGAGACTTAACCAGTAGGATTAGTTTAGCTAGGTAGGTTTTAAATTTAGTTGTTTTAATAATTCAACTTTCCTTTTAAGCCTTGAACTTTATTGGATGCATGACGCATATTGCTTGGTAGAAGAAATTGGTGTAGATGAGCCTTATATGTTGTTTGGTCATACAAAGAATGCTTAGGATCCCTTAGGAATTGTTTTCTTGTTCGAGATGTTTCGCCGCGGTGTGGAATCGCCCCCCACGGCGGCATGATTCACTTGTTGCGCCGCGGCGAGCCAATTCCTTCGCCGCTGTACGAAACTTCAACAAGCTCGCCGCGACGTGCATCAACTTCCTTGTCGCGGCGAGATGCCCTTGTGTGTTAACCCTAGATGGCGAAATTTTCCTTTTACCCTTATTTCACGGCGGTCCTTTCCTTTGTCCAGTGTCCCTTTCGTAATTTCATCCCCTAAACCTTTCTAAGCCTCTGACGAACCCCCTTTTTCCTCCGCCTCCATTTCATCTCTTCTGCTTCCTTTTGCGCCGCGACTCAGTCCTGTAGCAACATCTCTTCTCTTCAATTCCGGCCTCCTCAGTCGCCCATTACCAGTAGCTCGCCCTCAGTTGTCATCTTCTCTCCCCCTTTAACGTTGTAATCTTGTTTTTCTCTTCATTTATCTCTTCCATTCTCATTTAGTAGATTTAGAATGGTTTTTCGCGGTGAACAATGCTTTGGTTTGTCGCGGTGTGTCAAGTTTTCGACCTTCGTCACGGCGTATGGATTGTTTCATCGCGGTGTGTCACATTGTTGTGTTTTGCCGCAGCGTGTGACCCACTTCGCCGCAGCATGTACCACACAACTTGTCTCGCCACGGCGTCAACCCTCTCGCCGTGGTGCATCTCTGTTTTTGTCAATTTTCTGACTTTTCTGTGTGTCTGTTTTCTCTACAGGACAATGCCTCACACCAAGAACGCCTATGACCGTCCCACTTCCCCCTCAGATTTCTACATCTCTTCTAGTTCTCTTGAGATCTCTTCCGAACATTTTCCTTCACCTCAACCCTCTTCCAGCTCTCTTGAATTCTCTTCTGAACAATCTCCGTCACCTCAACCTTCTTGTTCTTCCCATCGTTCCCGTCCTCCAGCCTCCCCAACCCGCTCTTCCACTCCCTCCCCTCTGGTCGATCCGGAGTATGCGGATCTAGCTGCGAAAATCAAATCTAGGCCGCTACTCAAAGAGCGACCTTTCCCTCTTTCTCCCCACAACAATCCTTTTGCTCTAGGCCGCTACTCAAAGAGCGACCTTTCCCTCTTTCTCCCCACAACAATCCTTTTGCTCGACAGCTCATCCAGTGCCAACTGTTAGGCTTAGTGCAGCCTAGGACTCCTGGAAATGACACCTTTGTTCGTCATTTCTATACCCATGCCCGTTACCATGGCACTTTGGACATTAATTTCCGAGGTGTTACCATTCCTCGAGCATTCACCATTGCATCCATCCGTGAACACTATACCCTCCCTCCAATCCTTCGCTGTCACTACGCAGACCTTATCCATGACTACCCCTGGGATGATGTCCTTCGCACTCTCTGTCCTGAGGGTGTCGAATTGCATCAACCCAAGGTCTCACAACGGTATATTCGGCGTGTTGATCTCCATCCTGAGGCCCGTCCTTGACTTCACCTTATCAGCAACAATGTTCTTCCTACAACCCACCTTGCCCTTGTCCCCAAAGAGTAAGCCCTTTACATTTACCTCCTAATGGTTGGCTGACCGGTCGGCATTGCTCTTGCCATAACTTCCGCCCTCCGCCAATCCATACTTACCTCCACCCTTACCCATTCCATTCTTTTCCCTCACCTCATCATCGATCTGTTCCGGGCCCATCAGGTCTCGAAATATCCTTCAGATCATTCTTTCAACCCTGCCTCCCTCTTCCGCTATGTCCGTCTCAAACAACCTCGCCATCAACCTCCACCACCACCTCCCCCTCCTCCCCCATCTCCTCCTCGTTCATTCCCATCACCCCCTCCTCCCCCATCCCTCCCTCTGTCCCCTCCCGCTGTTGCTGTTCAACCCGAGGAGTTATGTAGCGCCCCAAATTAAGGGTTAGAATAGTAAAGGAAGTTAGTACAAATTACGTTTGTCATTGCTATTGATTATGTACTTAATTGTGCTTAAGTATTTTGGCATGCATTCATGGCAGTTTCCGGGTACATTGGTTTAATGAAACTTCGGA
>JANZLH020000022.1:3144841-3155893 GCA_026770325.2 Erythroxylum fimbriatum | reverse complement strand
ACACATGGATCCTGGCTTTCGGGAAGGTCCCGGCAACAAAAATTTTTGTTTTCCGCACCTTGTACATCTGATGTACACCCCGGGATTTTCCTACAGGAGAACCATTCTGAATATCATTGAATTGCTTGACAAAGTAGCTAAAAAAGTTACGGATCTCATGAAAGGAAAAATAGTTGTAGAGACTTGCCAAACTACTCAAGAGTAGTTATATAGAGGAAGAAGAGCAAAATCTTAGAGATGTTAGTACTTAGGCCTTTCAGCTTTCTAAAAAGATGATTTATAAGAAAGTACTTCCATTGATCATGCTTTTTTTTCTTGATTTTTTTCTTAATATTTTTAATATACTAAACATATGTTTGGTTCACTTGAAGAAATGGTAATAAGATTTATAATAAATATAGTGAGGAATAAAAATAGATATGACTTTCATTCCTCACCATATTAAGGGGTATGCATTATTGCCCCACCGTTAACTATAGAATTAACATTAGACTAATTTTGTAATAAATTAAAATTTTATGCATTTGATTATCAACATTAGTATTTCTTGTTAGTATTGCAAACTCAAGCATAACTCGAGATCTTAAATATAATTGACCCAATTTTTAAGTTAAAAAAATAAAAATTTATACTAAAATTGAAGTGTTAAATTATTTATATTAACTTAAAATTAAAATAAATTTTCTTCTTATAAATCTATATTAAAAGAAAATTGTGTAAGATGACAACTAGATGAAAATATTCTCTTTTAACACTTTAAATGTTCTTTTTTATAATGTTATACGATAATACAAGTTAAAGATTTAAGAGTCGATTTGAGAGTATATAAAATTATTCTTCCTTATTTGACCTTAATTTGAGGTGATAAATTCAAATCTCAAAAGATATCTACTAAATGAATATTATGCTTTATTATGTAATTACTAAAAACCATCAACTTCTTATATAGTTTCATGAATTCCATTAAAAAACCTTCAGAGTATTAAAGGAGAATGTTTTCACCTTGTAGTCATCTTGTACAATTTTCTTTTAATATAGATTTATGCAAAGAAATTATATTTTAATTTTGAGTTAATATAAATAATGTAGCACTTTAGTTTTATTATAAATTTTATTCTTTAACTTAAAAATTAGGTTGATTATATTTAAAATCTTGAGTTATGCTTGATTTTACAATACTAGCAAAAACTACTAATCTTAATAATTAAATACATAAACTTTCAATTTGTTACAAAATTGGTCTACCGTTAAATCTATGGTTAACATTGCTGATATGATTTTTCATATAAGGTTAGTCTTTGACAAGTCACTAATTTAATGTGGTAATTATTAATTTATTAAAAACACAAAAAATGGTAAGTGAAAAGATATAATGTAAATAAAAGAACAACATCACAATGTGTTCATCTATTAACTCTTGCTCTCTTTAACCTAAGATGCTCTTAACCTTGAGATATTGTTTGGCTAACATGACTTTGTTAATATATTTGACTTGGCTCACTTGATATGTTTTTTGTACTATATTAACCTAATTGATATTTTCTCCTTGCTTAAGTCCTCTTTGTGGTCAATTGATTGTAAATCTTATATGCCACCTGAATTCTCTTTCTTGCGACTTTTGTTGACCTGAGGCCTCTGTTTCTTCTCTTACATTTGCCTTCTTAGGTCTACCAGCTTTCTTAGTGAATTATGGTGGCTCCACTTCAACACCATGACTCTTATTTGGATTTTTTTTAATGATGTTCACCTTTCTTTGATAACAATTAGATAAGGGATGATAAATTCAAAAGTACCTAACCTTTTGATATTTTTATTAATTCAGTGCCCAACCTTTTAAAGTTGCAATTTAGTGACTAACCTTTCAAAACTCCTATAACCTACATCAAAACATTATCTTCGTTAATTTTTGGCTAATATGGCATGTCTGTAAAATAGCATGAGAATATTCCTCTATTATCTATATCAGTAAACAACTAACAAAAATAATATTTTGATTTGGGATGTACGAATTTTGAAAGGTTAGTTACTAAATTAAAATTTTTAAAAGGTTAGTCATTGAATTAAAAAATCTCAAAATGTTAGACAATTTTGAATTTGTTATCTTTGTTTGATAAAATTAAGATGTTAGGAAATGTTAAGACTGTGAACTAATAATTATAAAGAAATAAACACAATAAAACTTGGTATCAAGAACAATCGGTAAGCATATGTTTGCAAGAAAATCTTATTTACTGTATATGGTGTTCTAGTCTCTAAGTCTTCCTCCACCATGTCTAATAGCAAATCATACATATTGACAAGGGTTGCCAATAATCTCTCACTTCTTAGAAGTGCAAGTTTTGTTCCCCAAATCAACCACATGTTGTCCAAAATATATGTGTTCAATTTTAAACAATCTACCACCATTGAAATACATGATCTAATTGCTTGCGTGCTTCTTTGCTTCTCTAACTTAGCTTGGATTCTTGGAAAAATATCTCCTTTATATCTTCCTCTCCTTCCCACAAAATTTAGTTTAATCTCTTCATCATAGCGTTGGTTTATGCCCTATAGTTAACTAGTTCATTATAGTTTAGTGAAATAATTATTTAAAGGCATTCTTTGTCTTATACATGTTCAAATGTATACAATAAAGTCCATACAATAAATATATATTGCCAATAAAGATATAATCAGATCATAATTATGAGATCATATTACACTTATATATTATTCTTAAATTGTTTCTATTTATTGTTCTATTGAGACTATATATTATTAAAAATACTAGCACAATTTATGTTTCTTCCTTGCAAAGGAAGTAAATGATCTCATAAACTAAAATATAAAATACTTAAATAAATGTGAGGGCACTTGTTTAAGAACAAGTTCACTAAACTAATCTCATATGAGAAATCTATTTGAAACATTACTTATAGGTCTATGAAAATTCTTATTGTGAAGATTGTATAAGTGATCATTTGATTTGAGATCACCAAAGTATCTCTCATAAGGACTATTATGTTTTGATACTAAGTTTGACCTATCCTAGTGAAGGATAATTCAGTTGGTAGTTATTAGACATATTATGAACTATATGGAGGTAACTGAGTGATTAATATAGGATTTATTACCCTAAAGTAATTAGGGAACATGTTCATTTGTTCTCGATTAGTATTGATTCTGAAAATCCTTGGCCAAATCGAAATGATACTTTGAAAATAGTTTTCAAATGTTATTAATTGAATAATATGATTAGCTCAAATATAGTAGACATTATTTATATCCTTTATGTATAATAAAAATAATATGATAAAATGATTGAATTTTTCAAAAAACCATACACAAAAAGGTTAGTCAAAACTACTTTAACATTTTTAAATATTTAAGTGGTTATGATGCATTATTAGACGATAATCTTGATCTATGGACACAAATTATTTAATTAAAGAATTAAAGATACGTTAAAGGAGTTTAATTTATCTAATATTAAATATAATTTAGGGTTATAATTTATTGGATCTTATTTGAGCATAACTGGTATTTAATTAGAATTAATTGTAATTCTAATTAAAATTTAAATGAAAATAAAATTTTATTTTAATTAAATTAAATTACTAAAATACCCTAAACTTATTATAAATTGGCTTAGGCTCTAAGGGAGCTAGCACTTCTTGTCCAACTCTAAATGGTTTGAGGAAAATAATAGAAAAAGGATTAAGCTTCACAATATGATACAAATTAAGATTCATGCTTTATTATATTTTATATGTTAATCATAATATAAACTTTTAAGTAATTTTAGCTTTCGAAAAATTAAAATAAAAGGTTTCATTATTATTCTGTTGCTTGTGAAATCAGATCCTCCAACGATTTCCCAATAATGGTATCAAATCTAACTTTAAATCTATAACTTGATTACATTATTTGATTGTTATTGATCAAAATTTTAGAATTAAATAAAAAACTAAACTTCTAAAATTAAATTAGATTTGATTATGTCTAAAGGTTTAAATTTTTATAAACCTATTCAATTTACAATAGAACTGTTAAGAATATTAAAATCAATTGTTTAAAAGTTAATTGTCACCACATGAGCTTCAATAAATAATAAAAACCCCATAATATTAAATTTGGAAATTGTTGATCTCTATAGTTTAAGGTTGGGTTTATGGAAACCCTATATTGGATATGTGGGCTTTGTGTGTTAGTTGTTTATTTTGTTGCGATAAATTTTTAGGCTTTGAAGTTGTGTGATTACTGATGAGGCAACAACTGGTTGTGTCAAAATTGGTGGTCATGAATGATGGTGTTGATTTTAGTTTGTATGGTTGTTATGATGGCTACAAGATAAAGCAATAAGGCAATAGTGGCAGTGAAATCCAGTTTGTTGAAGCAAAAGACACATCTGGAACCTTGTTGATATGGCACCTAGCTATTCTTGCAGAAGGATGTGATATGGGGGGTGATGGGAGTGAAGTTGTTGGTGCTAGTCAGAGAAGAGGCCCAACATTGGAGAAGACGCAAGTTGGTGAATACTCCCGATTATATTATTTTAGATTATAAACTTTTTTAGCCCTTTCATAAATAAAGTAGAAAATATGTGGAATTATGTTTCACATGCTTAAATGACACACAAACACACAGACACACACTCATAGAGATTTACACAAAAGATACAATTACCCATTTATGGTAAATAGATCAATTATACAACTATACAGGAAATATATGGAATAGGAAAAAAAAAGTCATTCTTTCAAACTCTCCCTGTCAAGTTAGGACATAGATATCACATATACCCAAATTGGATAATGTTGTATGGAATAACTCACTACTGACAATATGAGTCATAATATCAACCAACTGATATGAACTTCTGGTATAAGGAACTTGTATTACACTATAATGAAGATTATCTTTAATAGAATTCCTATCTAGTTCAACATTCTTAGTTCAATCATATTGTATTAAAATATTAGCAATTTCAATGATTGCCTTATTATCATAAAACAACACTATAGGCTTTTTTGAACCAAAGCTAAGTTTAGTTAAGAGAAATTTCAGCTAAGAAAGTTCTATGATTGCATGATGCATAGCACGATATTCAACTTCTACACTAGATAATGAAACCACATTATATTTTTATATTCTCTAAGTCATTATGTTGCCTCTAACAAATGAAAGATATCCAAAAGTGGATTTTTGATCTAGTTTACTAGTAACAAATTTAGAATTTATATATCCCACAATATTAAGATGTTTATGTTTGAAGAATAAAATACCTTGATCTGAAGCTAATTTCAAATTTGCCAAAACTTGATTAACAACATTCATATGTTGATCACTTGGATTGTGCATAAACTGACTCACAACATTAATTGCATAAGCTATATTTGGCCTAGTGTGAGTCAAATAAATCAACTTCCCAACTGTCATTTGCTATCTATTCTTATTTGTTGGAATTTGATTATGAGAAATAGATAGACCATGATTTACCTTAATGAAAGTATTTATAGGTTCACATGTAAACTTATAAGTTTCTGTTCGGAGATATAAAGTATAATTCCTTTGGAGAGCAACTTTTATTGCTTATATTGAAAATCTTATTGCTTAATAAGTATTTAAGAAGCCCCAAATCCTTTATCTCAAATTCTTAGTCCAAACAGTTCGAAGTTTTTCAATTTCTTTTATTTTATTATCTGTTACAATCATATCCTCAACATAGATAAGAAGTAAAGTAATATCATTATGGTCATATTTATAAAGTAAGGTATGATCTGTCAAAATTTTCTTGAATCTATACTCTTTCATTGCTTGTCTCAATCTCCCAAACCATGTTATTGTTTTAAAATGTATAACTCCCTTTCTAGTTTACACACTTTTCCTTCTTTTAATGTAAACTCAAGAGGTGGATCCATAAACACTTCTTCTACCAAACCATTATGAAGAAAAGCTTTCTTTACATCAAAATGTCATAGAGGCTAGTCTAGATTAACTGTAAGTGACAATATGACTTGAATGGTATTCATCTGGGCAATTGGGAACAAGTCTTCTAATAATTAATACCATATATTCGGGCATATCATTTTATGACTAGCCTAGCCTTTTATCTTTCAACCATCCCATGTTACTTGTATTTGACAATCAATACCCATTTACATCCTACAATCTTCTTTTTCATTGGTAACTTGACCATTTCCTAAGTAGAATTCTTTTGTAGAGCCAACATTTCATCTACCATTGCATCTTTCCACTTAGGATCTTGAACGACTTCATAAAAATGGTGGAATAAATACAGAAGACAACTGGAGATCAAATGTCAAGTAAGCTATAGATAAACAATGATAGGATATAAACTTTAAGATTGGATAAACAATATTAGAGGCTTTTGGAAAACCAAATCTATTAGGTGCTTTCCTCTCATAAACAGGATATATTCTATTATGATCAGTATCAGAATTGGGATTAGAAATTTTAGAAAATTTAGGAGAATAGGCACATACCTTAATGTCAATTTAGCAAGATTCATCTAATGGTATGGTAGTATCATTAAAAGAGATACTAGACTCAAGAGGTATAACTACAATCTCTTCCTTTCTTCTATACTAGGCTTTCCTAAAAAAAACAATATGGCCTCTCATGTCTCACATCATATTCAACTTTAGTTTCCTTAATAAGTGGTAACTAAGGATTCTCCATTTTCCTTAATATTCTCTATACCCAAGATCCATATCTTCTTTTCTCTAAACCATAATTGTTCCTGCTTTTTTACTATCAATCTCCTCCTAAAAAGAAACTAGGGATACATGTCTAGAAAAATAGGACTCATTTTCACAAAATTGAACATTCATAAAGATATAATAGGTTTTCGTAAGAGGATAAAAACTTTTGCATCCCTTTTGTGAACTAGAGTAGCTAAGAAAAATGCATTCAAGAGCATAAGGTTCAAGTTTATTGCTACGAAGAGAGTGATATAAACATAAGAGACACAACAAAAAACCTTCGGACAAATATTAAGAGCAGAAAGAATGGAATGAAATATAGATAACATCCTTAAAGGGGTTTAAACTTTTCAAGAATCCTAGTGGGCATATGAATGATAAGAAAAACAACAACCATGACATCTTTATCCCAAAAACTTTTAGTAACATGCATAGTAAAACATAACGCTCTAGCTACTTTAACAAGGTGGCGATTCTTATGTTCTACAATGTCATTTTGTTAGGGCATGTAAACATATGTTTTTATAGTGAAGAATACCATTTTGTGTCATAAAATTAACAAAAGATTGATTAACAAACTCACAACCATTATCATAGTGAACACTTTTATTTTTGAATTAAATTGAGTGAGGATAATTTCGTAAAATTGAGGAATAATATGTGAAACAATTATCAAATATAACGAACTAACCCTAATACAATCATCAAGAAAAGATACAAAATATTTATCTCATGAAGTAGAAGGAGTAGAGAAATGACCCCATACATTAGTATAAACACATAAAAAAGGAATAGTACTTTTATTAAAATTGAGTTTAAAAGGGACATGATGGTTTTAAGCATAAATGCATTATTTATTTCTTAAACTAGAAATAGAAATATTAGAAACAATTTAGGACATTAATGTTCTAAATAAGGGAAAGATGGATGTCCCAACTAATAATGCCATAAAAGAATTCTCTCTCTATCATATGTCTCTCTCTTCATTTGGAAATGACGTGTAATAGTTGATATGCTTGGGTTGTCTTTCAAATAATACAAATCATCCCCTTCCTTATCAATGCCAATCATCATCTTTGTGAGGTTGTCGTGTAAAACATGATAGGTACAGTAAAAAATTACATAAAAATTAAGAAAGTTTGTTATTTTGTTAACAAAGAAAAGATTATTTGAAAGTGTATGTGTGAGTAAAACAAAATGTATAGAAAATTTTAGAGAAGGGGTCACATTTTAAACCTATATAATTGGCATTGAATTTCCAGCAACAACCTGAATAGACTTAACTGGTGGAGATATTAGAGAGGTAATGATATAAGGATTACTAATCATATGATTGATGACCCTAAATCAATAACCCAAGAATTACAACTAGTATAATTAATAAACAAACCAAAATTGCCTTCTTGAGAAGATGCCTAAGATACATAGGAAACATAAGATATGATGGTAACATTTCAGGCAATTTTTTATTTTTTTTCTCTTAGCTTGCTTGAATTTATACCATTTTAGATAGCCATGGCTTTTCCATTAGATATCATGTACTTTTGTGATAGTAGGTACAAAAATGAGACTAAGGAGCTATAAAATCTTTAAGTGCCAAAATAGGAGTGCCTTTTTGGACAAATAGAGTTGAAGCCTCAAAGTGAATATCTACCCCCGTTGTCACCTATCATTGTACTTCTCAACTAACTAAGTGGTAGGCTTCTTCTAATCTCGGTAAAGAAGTAGCTAAAATCCAACTACTAATCTAATCCAGATTATTTATTAAGACTAACGAGAAATTATAGACCTTGTCTTCGATTCAATTTTTATTTTCATTATTAACATCATATATCATATCATTTAATCTCCAATAATCAAGCTCCATAAAAATTAAGTTTAACTTATTATAGTATTTTGTTATAAGCTGACCATCTTAACATAATTGGAAATACTTATTCATTAGTTCATAGACTTGAGAAGAATCAAATACATCAAGGTACCTTCTTTTTATATCATCCTATAATTCCTTTATTATTCCATACTGCACAAAGTGTGACATTAGATATCACTCATTGAATTTATGAGTCAAGATTTAACTAATTCATCTTTAGCCTCCCATTCATTGTAGTTTGAATCACATTTTAAAGGTTGAACATTTTTCTTGTTAATATAGCCCAATTTTTTCTACTAGCAATTTGCATCTCAAGAAACTTAGATTAATCCCGATAGTTAGAGACATTGAACGTAATATGGATGCATGAAGTTGTATCTTAAATGGTTATATTGGTTAATTTCTTATTATCAAAAGAATCACCCCCAGTTATGGTAAACATATTATGGTGCAATTAGGGTTTTAAGGAAATGTTTTGTATAATTAAATAATGTATCTATATATGCCCATATATATTAAATAGATCAATTATACAGCTGTATATATATTCCTAAACTAAAGGAAACTATATAGGAAATATATAGAATAACTCATTCTTTCTAATTAATAGTAACAACTATTAATAAATAAACATAATAATAAAATGACACTTTAATGTTGGAAAAGCTGTAAGTATTATGAAATGGAGGTTATGCCAAGTCACCACCAATTTTTAGTTCAAATGGAACTTCATTTTCAATTAATGCATCAACATTTTCAGCTCCATCGTAAATAAAATTAACTAATAATATATAATAAAATAAGAAAATATCACTTCAATGCTAGAAAGAAGTTAGTATTATCAAATAGATGTTCTAGCTACTCAGCACTAAAATTTGGTTCATAACGTATGATTGTTGTAGTTACCTCTTCTAAGTGTTTTCTCTAAATTATCATGTGTACAATTTATATGTTAATTTTTAAAAAATAATTCTATCTTATACTAAAAAAGTTGTATTAAATTTGTATATACCTCACTATTACCTTGAAAATTAGCAAAATAGAAATTTTCAACTTCAATATGACCACCTCCTTCATTATCAACAATTTGTTCAGTAGCATTATCTCCTTTTTCTACATCTAAACATCTGAATTAGTGAGTTTCAAATAAAAATACAAGAATAGACACAAAATGTGCATTATAACACTTATAATAAGATATTGTATCATCACTTTCACCGTCAATATATGGTGCATCTGTAAAATAACCAATACAATCATTTTTTTTCATATATGTCAACTTTTACAATTCCTTAATTAGTATCACCATATTCACCACCTTCAAATGTTTCCCAATCAAAATTTACAATTCTACCATTTTCCTTAATTGCTTCGTTATTCAAACTCAAACTTTTATTCTTCAACAAAGGGTATTCATCATCATCCAAGTTTGCTTCACTATCAAATTGTGTAAGTCCATTGTATAAGTCCATTATATGGTGTTCTTTTGTTAAACATTTTAATACTTCTTCAAATGTTTCATAAGAAAACTTGTATATAGAGTCCTTTGTTGCTCCATACTCCAAATTTTTGGTTGTACGAATTATAACATTTAGATCATTTCCAAATTCTCATATATATCCCCCCTTATATCTCAAATTCAACAAGTACTTGAATTTTTCCCTTATATCAAAATTTGAACTCTACTAATGTATTTAATAAAATAATAATAATAAGTTAAGAAAAAGATTTGTTATATTCAAATATGTAAAGAAGATGCAAAATTTACCATTTCTTGTTTTTAGCATTTGGAAAATGTAACGTATAATTTATCATATTTTATCTTACCTACTAAAAACTAGTTATTTAAAGGCATTTTTTGCATCATACTCTATTATTTCACCTATTTTTATTTCATCTGTTTAATATGTGAAATAAGTAAAATAAAAAATCATAAGTTGGAGTTAATTGTCATAAATAAAAAAAGTTGCTACATTTTTGTTATGTTTGTATATAAATATATATGTGAATGACTTAATAATCATGTGTGAAATTAAGGCCTTTTAAAAATTCACTGTAATCCAAATTTCATTACATGTCTTTAACAATATGAAGAAACATCACATATACTACCGTAAGTCCAACAATTTACATAAGATTAAAATAGGCCAAAGATGTAATATGCACCTCATCATTTTACAAGCTATAAGGGATGAAAGGAATATGAGAATATTCAAGGACATTGTGAAATAACTGTCAAGGATACACATGGAAACAGTCAAAGCGATCAACTTACATTTTCTCACCTTTGAAGATAAAATGCATATTAGCTTAAGTATTATGTCAGCATAGGATTAATGATTAGCATGTACACTTGTATTTGATCCTTTATAATACCGTAATGGTAGTTTGTTAACCCATTCATCTAATGGGATGGTTTATGCTTATAACAATTGTTATTGCCTTTCATATCTTAATCTAATTTACAATTCCCCC
>JANZLH020000022.1:3081366-3094167 GCA_026770325.2 Erythroxylum fimbriatum | reverse complement strand
ATCAATAACATGTCGACAGAAAAGGAATGAGCAGCACAAATACCTCTTTGTTATCAGTGACTTTGAGAATTAACTTGCCGTCGCAATGTCGGTACTTCATGCAATAGCGTGTCTTTATCCCAAGTTCAGTGTAATAAACCACAAACAACAGTAGAACAAATTTATGAGCTTCTTCTGATTTCAAGTGACAGAAAAACTTACAAGAGAAAGCCAATAAGTTATTCAATTGACAGAAAAAAACTTAAAAAAGAAAGCTAATAAGTTATTCAATCAGATCATAGTGAGTAAATACCACAAACGAAAACAAAAACATCATTTCAGCATCTAAAAGCAAACAGAAGAATGTGCAAAAGATTACGAGTTCAGTAACATACAGAATCAAAAGTAAAATTCTAACTTAACAAACCTGGTAGTTATTGCACCTAATCAAATCCTTACAATTATCGATCAATATCACAAGGACATTTCCTAATTCCATTTCGTGTAACATTCATGTAGTTAACCTAATAAATACCCTTTAAATCAGAGAATACTAACAAGCTTCTACGCAATTACAGCTAGAGAATTGACCAAAATTGCACATAATTAAGCAAACAAGGAACTTCAATTTCCTTACCTTCTATTCCCTGACCTTGCCAACATCACCAGGAAGACCCGCACTCTGTAACTCGGAGTCAAAAGGATGAAGTTTAGTTCCTGCCGGTGATGTGCTAAAAGGGATTTCCTCATCAGATTCCATCTCCACCTTTTCAACGGGTTCCATCTGCATATAGATGAAATTGGTTGATCAAAAGAGTCTTACAACTCTTCCCAAGATCTCCATATCTACAGTTGCAATTGATAAAATGGGAAGATCATTAAAGAACGAAAACTATTCATCAAATGCAGTAAACAAAAATGCTTGCTAAAACAACGTCAAGATCTTACACATACTTTGAACATCACAATCCAAAACAGATCACACATCTATAGTTCTACAAGTCTTCCCATTAATCACAGTTCTGAATCTTCAAAAAATAAGAAAAGGGGCACTCTTGTTGATGCTAAAGGCTTTTCTCATGATTCTGGTCAGATCCTCGCCAAGAAGAAATGCCCTTTTCAGAACCCGTTAAACCCAACTACTTGTCATCGAATGTTGGTGGTTTCACATCCTCGTCTCTGTGTAAAAAATGTGGATTCGTGAGTCTGTAAAACTTATGGAAGCAAAATGGAGATAGTCGTGGCCGGCGACAGACCAAATGAAACTTCTGAGAAGCAGCGCATACCTTGCATTATTTTAAACGTTAAGATACGGCCATGACACACCCAGACGAACAAAGAGATGACTTTTGATGGAAGTGAACTGAAGATATTACCAGGAAAATTTTGAGACGAAGGTGAGAAATTGAAGATCGTTAGGATCGTTTTTAGCTCCATCGCCATGACACTTTCGCCAAAACCCTAGAAAGAAAGCACACAGAAGCGAAGAGATTAGAGTGTGAAATTCATATCAAAACCAGTAAATAAAAAACGAAGAAGGAAGTGACCAAAGAGAGAGATCAGAGACAAAATGCGAGCTTCTGGAGAAAATGAGAGAGACCAGCTGAATCTGGGCAAACTCGACTTTTTGGGTTTAGGATTATCCCAAACGCTGGTGTGGAGCAGCTTATTGGTTTTGACTGATTGGGATAGCTGATTCACTCAATTAGCCAATTAACCAAACATCTGTTAGTTAAATAACTGATATTGGCTTATCAGCTAATTTTTTAGCTAATCAGCTATTATCCAAACACCTCCGATATCAGGCCATATTTAGTGCCTGTTTAGATGGACTTTTAGAAGGTTAATAAGTACTTAAAAAAATAAGTGTTTGGCTGTAAAATGAAAAAAAATACTTTTTAAATATATATGACTTTTTTGGTAGCCAAAATATAGTTTTTTAAGAAGCTCAAATTTGAAGCTTAAAAAAAAAGTGCTTCTTTGAGTAGATTTTTCATATCAAGAAATGAGCCTATTTTTAGTCCTTTTTACCTTTATGTTTTACATATAATTCTCACAATACCTACAAATTTATCTTCATGTTTATTACAATAAAATGCACAATTTATTATGTATTTAACTCTTTACTCAACTTGATTATTTATTTTGGGATTTATATAATATTATTTGACTTTTTTTATATATTTTAATATTTATTTCTGATATTAATTTTACTTATGTTATAATCCATATAAAAGATTTGGTTAGATATATTTTCATTGATGTTTCATATGATTTAAAATTATATAATAATTAATATATTGTGCTTTGCATATTGTTTAATATACTTTAAATAATATTTACATGCATAAATAATTTTTATTACAAAATACAATATAGTTAAAATTAAAAGTGTCTTTTATTTTATATTGTCAAACAGTCTATTGTATGAAGCTCTTAAAAAAACTCTTTTTTAAATGACAGTCAAACAATCAACTAACTTCTTAGAAAAGTCCTTCTCAGAAAAGATCTACAGAAAAAAGCTCTACTGATATAAGCCAAACCAAACAGAGGCTTAATCTATTTGCACACTAAATTTTTTTGTTAGATTTAAGAAATAATATTATTTGTAAGTAGATATAACCTCAAGAGATTGTCGTTTAAATTATATAAGATAAAAAGAAAAATACAAAGAAAAACATAACAAACGTAAAAACTAACATATAAGTATAAACATAAAAGTAAATATTTAAAAGCAAAATGTTGACCGATATTATATCAAATGCAAAAACATATCTAATCAAAACTGTTATAATCAAAGTCATTCCCACAAAATATCTCATGTTATTTCCAATCCTCATTTTTAAAAAAAACATTCTATCTAATTCCTTTTATGTCTATACTTGTATAAAAAATAATATTATGGTCCACAGTTGTTAATAAAAAAGAAAATTTACAAAAAGAAATGAAAGGAGAAAAATATAACACCATAATAGCAACCTTATATGAAAAGTGATAAAATACTTATTTTGTATAAAATTTAGGTTTAATAAACAAACCCACTAAATCTAACTCATCCTCTTCTTTTCCTTAAGCACCTAAACTCAATGTTTAACCCTCTTAGGTACGGTCGTCGGTACTGGTTGGTACCGGCGATTTCGCATGGTACCAGCCGGTATCGTAAGTTCTAAAAAATATAAGACCCTTTTTGCAAAAAATAAATAATTTTATAAAAACACCCTCACCCTCCTTAGTTCTTCTGCCTGCCTCCTTATGAATATATTTATTTATTTATATTAAATATGATGTTTTTTAATGATAATTGTTAATCATACATTTGTTAAATTAATTTAATAACACAAAATTATGCCTCATAAAATTATTTTTTATTAAATATATTTTAAGAAAATAAAGATTCTTAGTAAGACAATTAAGTTTCATAATATTCTTATATAATTATGTGTAATGACTTTTTTGTGGTGTTGAGTAAATTTTAAAAATTTAAAAAAATTAAAAACTAGTATAAGTGCATTATTTTTTTAAATATCACTACATTATTATAAAATAACAAAAATACTACACTAGAGTACATATTTAGTGACTACCTTGTGTGTAGTAGAATTAGAACTTATCAACTTTCATTTTAACATTAATTTTTAAAATTTTGTTTTATTTTTAGATATAAAATATTATTGTTGTTAACTTTAATATAAAGCTTACATAAAATTTTTATCTCCTTGATCTAAATTAAAATTTAAGATAATAACTAAATGATGTCATTCATATTATACAAAACATTTGAATACAAATAGTAAAGTTAAAAATTAATAGAATATTATAACCATAATTGTCAAGTTATTATACATGTATGAGCAATGTTATGAGTACCGTTCCGTACCAGTTGATACTGACCAGAACGTAGCGCATCGGTAGAAAAATAAAACGGCATCGGTTAAAATGGTGCCAACTATGGGTACCAGAAGATATCGGGGTTTTTGCCTGGTACCGGTCAGTACTGATCGGTATTCAAAATACTAGCCGGTTGTTTGAAAATATCAAGGACTAATTAGCAAAATTGAAAAAAATAAATCTCGTCTGACCCCCCTGACCCATTGTTTTTCAGATTGTTGATACCAAACTTAAGCTTCTATAAGATGTCATTAAAGTGATTAAGTCAATGTCATAGGCTCGTGGATTAGGTAGAACTTAATGCTATCAATTGAAATCATGCATTTATCTATTCTTTCATTATCATGAGAATTCACTGTCATGAGAAATTGATTTGTATTTCTTTATTGAATTGTATATCACGGAATACTAGTTCAATTATTTTAAGTTATGCATGAAACTTACTTCTGAAAATAAAGTTCAAATGTAGTCCAGTATGGTGAAGCTTAACAATCAAAATACCATGCATGCAATTTAATCATAAGTTAATATATCTTGTTACTTCAATCATATGTGACAGAACTAAATTCCTTTTACAACTTGTAAAGTCCCCCTAACAAGTGTGTGGTTTATTTATTAGCTACAAGTTTCACTTTCGTACACATGAATGTATCTTCTATGCCCACAAATATTTGTCTAATTAAATTCCACAAACATATGCTCTCATTATCAAGAAACCAAGTCCTACCTTGGCTAGTAATATATATATTTATAAATGTTCATCTAGGGAGGTAATCATACAAAATGAGTTATATTACATATGATGGACTTACGTATTCTGTAATTGTGTATGTTGAAAAATTAAATTGTTGATTTTGACTTATTGATGAATTGTGTTAGATAAAATTGGATTGTGTTGGATAAAATTGAATTGTGTATGATTTTGATATATATCTTCATTTATTGTTACAAATTAATGGAAGGAAGTTCAAGTACTCCTGATTAAACTGCTTCAGGAAGATACAATGATCCAGCTTAGGCTCATGCTGCATTTGTCCTGGGTATAAAGAACCATACAATTTGCTCATTTTGTAACAAACATTTGAAAGATGAATGAATCACCCGATTGAAGAAGCATTTAGCTAGGGTTAAAGGAGATATAGAATCCTGTAAAAAAGTAAGTTATGATGTAAAGTGACAAATCAAAACATTGCTTGAAGAATATCAACATGAAAAAGATAGAAGAGAAAGGTTGAATTTTGAAATTGGTAGTGGAAGTTCGTTTATTGGTTTTCATGGTGATTGTGGAAATGTTGAAGGTGGTAGTGATAGTGTAGTGTTCCATCCCAGGCCCAGGAATAAGTGAATGTTACACCTGGACCTGATGTGAGGAAAAGAAGAAGGTAGGTGTTAGACCCCTAAGTTTCAAAGCACTTCTCAACGACCTTTGCGGAGGGTCTTAGGAGGAAGGTTAGCTGGATTCACGCATGAGGGAGGCATGCGAAAACACTAAGGCAAATGTGGGCGAGTGGGATTGGACTTAGTGCGAATTTTGGTAGAGCCTCGGATCTTGTGGAGATTGACTCGACCCAGGCTAAGGACTTGACGGATAAAGGACTTAGCCATACTCGGATAAATGGACCACGACTAACGGACTTGTTGTGAGAAGCATTGGATGAGGCCAATGTGCTATGTGGGCTTCGACGAGATCACACTGCATCATCAACGGATAGAGATCGTGGGGATATCTTGGATGATGTGGCGACGATTGGGAGTTAGAGTTGTAGTGGAACGAAACATTTGAAGATAGTGGAGATATTTGAGGATAAGGATGCTAATTTCCTAGTCAAATGTAAACTCTATCTTTCTGTTATCTTATCTTAACAGTTAGAGTCCTATTTAGATGCGGGTGTCGTCTAATTGGTCCACGTGATGTAATCTGATAAGGATAGACGTAATTTTAGCACGATCTTAGGCAGTTCAATTTTAGTGGGATTCTGAATGTAACTTGGAAGGCAACTTAGAAAGCCTATATATAGCTCATTCGAGCTTTGCTCTTCTCATTCAATCAAAGAGAGCATTCTTTGTATTCTTTTGAGGGAAAGTATATAAAGTTGGTTTTTAACTGTATCTGTAACAACCCAGACCTCCCACCTACAGATATTGTCCACTTTGGGTTGCCCCTCGTGCTAAACCCCTCACGGTTTTGCTCTTCCCACCCTTGGGAAGACAAGTCTTGTGGGGGAGAGGCATCCGTACCCTTATAAGGTATACTTCGTTTCCCTCTCCAACTGATGTGGGATCTCACACTCTCCACCTCTCTTAGGACCCAGCCTAGCTGGCACAACGGTTCGAGTACCAGATCTGATACCATTTGTAACAGCCCAAACCTCCCGCCCATAGATATTGTCCTCTTTGGGTTGCCCCTCAGGCCATACCTCTCAAGATTTTGCTCTTCCCACCTTTGGAAAGACGCGTCTTGTGGGGGAGAGGTATCCATATCCTTATAAGACATAATTCGTTTCCCTTTCCAACCGATGTGAGATCTCACAGTATCTCTGTGTTTCCTTGTTGCCTTTGTTTTTATTGCTTTGATAGCATTGTTTCCTCGAGTGTGTGCCAGGTAAACACTTCAAGGATCGTTGAAGGCTGAGTCTTGCTTAAGTGGACCTAAGTGAGACTGTCGTGCAAAGGGTGTTGGCAATCAACTTCGGTGAAAGTCGAGTCCCAAAGGTGACCTTTGTATCAGTCGGTGAGTAGTTTTTTGCACCACGAACAACTCCCAGATCCCAACCTTCAATTCGTAATACAATGCAATCAAAAGATGCGACTTATAATGTCGATATGGCAGTAGCTATTTGGTGATATGATAAATGTTCATCATTCAGTACTTCTCATTCTTATTATTATCAACCTATGGTGGATGTAGTAACCTCTTATGGTCCAGGATACAAAGCTTCTTCTATTGATGACTTAAGAAGTAAACTTTTGAGTTGCTTAGTTACTGAAATTAAAAGTTATTTGGCTAAAAAAAGAGTGAATTGGGCTACTTTTGGGTGTTCAATCATGTGTGATGGTTGGACAAATAGGAGACAAGAGCCTATTATTAATTTTTTGGTTTATTCTGTAAATGACTAATATTTTTTAAGTATATTGATGCATCTAGCCTTATTAAAAATACTGATAATTTATTTGAGATATTTGATGAAGTTGTTAATGAAGTGGGCCAGAAAATATTGTTCAATTCATTACTGACAATGATCCCACTTATAAAATGGTAGGAAGAAGGTTATAGAATAGGTATGATTCCTTATGTTGCACATTGCATTGACCTAATGCTGGAGAGTATAACGAATCTTAGGTATTTTTCTATTATTGATCAGATTATGTAGAAAGCTAAAAAGATGACCAAGTTCATCTATAATCGTGCGTGGATGTTGAATTTAATGAGAAAGGAATTTACCAATGATAGGAATTTGTGTCGTCTTGGTGTGACAAAATTTGCAACGAATTTTTTATCACTTCAATCTTCTGTTTCAATGAAGAAAGAGTTAAGACAAATGTTACAAGTGATAAGTGAATTGCATCGCAGCATGCTAGGTCTAATGATGGATTGGAGGTTTCCAACATTATACTAAAAAATAGAGAATTTTTGTCTCAATGTCAATTTGTTATCCGAGTTTGTGAGCCTTTGGTGAGGGTGCTTCAATTGGCTGATAGTGAAGAAAAGCCAATAATTAGTTTTTTTTTGATGCCATGGAAAGGGCGAAGGAAGCAATCAAGGCCAATATGAAACATAAGTATTATTTGTATTCATCGTATCATGCAATCATCAATGACAGATGGGAAAGACAACTTTCTTCTCTATTGTTTGTAGCCTAGGCGTTTTTTAATCTTAGTGTATATTTCAGACCGGATTTTACAAAAAAAGCTAAAGTTAGTAGAGGAATGTTATTCACTATTACAACAATTGTTGGCCATGAACTCTTAAGCTCACAAATTGAGCATTATAAGTCGTTTTCTGGAGATTTAGGATTATCGATTGCTATTCGACAAAAAACAAAACGTTCGCCAAGTATTAACTGTTTCATTTTTCTTATTTGTTAAAAATTAATTATCACTTTATTTTGTTTGTAACGCTACTTTTGTTATCTTACAACTTACAGTTTCCTGATGGGATCAATTCAGAAGTGGTGTTCCAGAATTGCAAACGTTTGAAATTCAAATTTTAAGTCAACGTATGAGTCCAACAGGCTGTGAATGGAACTGGAGCACATTTGAATTCATTCATTCCAAGAAAAGGAGTAAATTGGAGCACAAGAGATTGAATAATAATTGCTACCCTTTCTTTACCCGTACCTTGGTCTAGAATCAACCTGCAATCAATTCATTAAAATATAAACCACACACACATTTTACCTTCTCTCGGTGTTTGAGCTGAGGTGCTCCATAACTTGAAAGATCACTCGCGTGTTAAGGCTCCCTACATCCAAGGCTTTATCTTTGAAGGTTCGAAGGTTTCGTTCAGTCCACAAGTTATACACAACAACAAAAAGGGTAATGATGAAGGTATTTATATCATAGTTCCGGATAGTTGGGGGCTGGTTAACCCAAAGTAAAATGGATTCTAAATTGGGCAGATGAGGTAGGCGAATTTGGAAGTGGTTTGGAGTATTGAACCATACGGTTTTAGAGAAAGGGCAATCGAAAAATAAATGCTCAATAATCTCTGAGGCCAAAACACACAATGAGCATCGATTTGGGGTATGGAGGTAAATAAGTTTGTCCCTAGTCTGATTTCAGAAAAGCTAACCATAGGATGAATGAACACCTAGGACTATTCCTCTTATGCCATACAACTTTATACCAAGGAACCGTTTGATTTGTCGGTCTCATGAGTGTATATGTTGAAGCATTTGTATTCTTCTTAGAAGGGCTGGCTAGCCATTCTAAACTATCCTCTCGTGAAGAATCTGGATTGTATTGGAGAGGTTCTAGGATACTAATAGTCCCCACAGAAGTATCTTGCCAGTACCATTCATTGTCCTTGATTACTTCAGCCACTCTTGCATACATAGGAAGTTCCGACCCATTAATTAATCAAGGAGCATATGAATTGTATTTTTTCATATTAATTGTAGTTATTATTTGTATATGAAATATTTGAAAATTATTGTTATTTCATATTAATTGTGAATATTATTTATTATTATAATTTTTGGAAACATGGTTGATGTAAATTGTACAGACAGTAGACTATTTTGCAATTTCTAAAAAAAATCAGCAACTATTTCATAAATTTAAAAAAATTACCTGAAACGATACCCCGTATTGACCGGTACCGGTACAGTATTGTACAGAACCTAATCCGGTGCTAGGTCCGGTATGGTATTTGCAACATTGTGGATGAATGTAGCAACTTCATTTAGTAGTCATGTAAATATTTAAAATTTAATGTTAATAAAAATAAATAAATTGTTGTTATTTTAAATTTTTATTATTATAATTTTTTGAGATATGGTTGATGTAAAATTATAGAGTATACAATACAATATACTAATGAACTATTTTATAATTTAAAAAAAATTTAAGGACTATTTTATAAATTTAAAAAAATTGTCCAAAACGATATCCGATATTGATCAATACAGATACAGGGTAGTATCAAAATCCAATCTAATACAAGGGGCGGTACAACATTTATAACATTGCCTAAACTTAGACAACAATAAGGAGATAAACAAAAACATGCGTTACCTCTACGCCTATTTTCTTATATTTACATGCCGACATAGGGAATAAATGAAGATGTTTGGAAGGATGCTATATTAATAAACACCAGTAATTTTTGTTAAAGAGGAATAAACGGTTCACATGATAGCATTTATTATGTATTTGTTAATTTTATCATGAATTACTCAATAATAAATTATATAATTAATGAATTTAATTTGAATCTTTAAATAGTCAATACCAAACATTTGAAGAAACTTAATATAAAAGCTTTGAATTGACACTAATACCTTTGTGAAGGATGTTAGTTGTTTGTACACCTTTTAGATTTCTATATAAAAATACATGTATATAATTCTTTAATTTCTAAATTTACCGTATTAATCAACTTTACATAAAATTTTTGATTAATTATGAATTATTATATTTAGTTTATTGATTGTCTACATCTCGGCTTCAGATCTGCTGTTCCAGGAAAGCAGTTCCTATGCTGTTCCGTAAGAAAAACGTCAACGTTTTTCATTATTAAATCAAACCTGGCTTTAAGCCAAGCCGATGGTTTCTAATAAAAACATTCTACCTACAAGCCGATGGTTTCTAATAAAAGCTGATTGTTTGCCGATGGTTTCTAATAAAATCCCTCTACCTACAAGCCGATGGTTTCTAATAAAAGCTGATTGTTTCTCCTCGATCTTACGATTCTGCTTGGTGGATGTTCTTCCTGTGGACGATTATGCGCAGTCCACAACGGCTCTCCCACGAACAATCTCATTAACTGTTTGCCTTGAGAGTTTCGCTCAGCACTCGCTTGTCTCCTCTTTGATCAGATGTGGGTTTGGCGTTAAACAATTATAGATATAGTTTATTTTTGATTGGTAAAAATACCTCTACCTACTTTACGTGTTCCAGAAGATTGTGGTTCCCTTTTTTCATAAAAGTGACAGATAATTTTCAATTTTTTACATTTGTTTTTTTTTATTTTTACTTCAGATCAATCGTAATAATTCTATGGCGGGTGCATCTTCGTCTTGTCGGCAGTTAAATTTTGAAGATAGTAATGAAGTTGGCAGGAGTGAAGGTGAAGATAAGCTTATAGCTGTCATGAGTTTAAACAGTAATCAAGATTTGCAAGGTACCTGCTCATTTGCATCAAAAGGATTAATACCAAAAATTGGAATGGAATTTGAGACAGAAGAAGATGCTTACCAATTCTATTTGGCATATGCTAAAGAAGTCGGGTTTGGGATAAGGAGAAGTAGAAATCACAAAGATAAATCTGGAAACTTCATTGACAGATTGTTTTGTTGTAGTGCTGAAGGCAAACGAGAAAAAGACAAACGACATATATATGTGAAAGCATCACGCCCTGAAACAAGGTTTGGTTGTGAAGCTAAAATGAGAGTCAGTCGTCGAAAAGGCGGACAACTCTGTGTGGTTCAGTTTATTGAGGAGCATAATCATTACCTGTCGAGTCCAAACAAGACGCACTTACACAGATCTCACCGAAAGATAAGTTTACCTGCAGCAATGCAAATTGAAATGGCAAACGACGTAGGAATCCCACCAAAGGCATCATATGATGTCATGGTTAGACAAGTAGGTGGTCGAGAGAATTTAGGATTCATACCAGATGACTACAGAAATTACTTACGGTCTAAAAGAACGAGAGATGCGAAAAGAGGGGATACAGGAGGTGTTCTAGAATATTTGCATGAAATGCAATTAAATGATCCGAATTTTTTTTATGCTATCCAAGTTGACGAAGATGATTTAATAACCAACATTTTCTGGTCAGATGCAAAGATGAGAGCAGATTATTCAAAATTGGGTGATGTGGTTTGCATTGACACAATTTACCGGAAGGACAATGAAGATCGTCCCCTTGTAGGTTTCAATCATCGCAAGCAAACTACATTCTTTGGTGTTGCATTGTTATATGATGAGATATCCCTCACGTTTGAATAGTTGTTTGATACTTTTGTGAAAGCTATATGTGATAAAAAAACCTAAAACTATTCTTACAGACCAAGATGCAGCAATGACAAAGGCTCTAGTACTAAGATGGCCTGAAACTCATCATCACTTGTGTATTTGGCACATATATCATAATGTAGCCATCCATTTAAGTGGTGTTTTCTCTCAATTCGAAGATTTTGTCAAAGATTTTAGCTCATGCATATATAATTTTGAAGAAGAGGAAGATTTTATAAATGCATGGAATGAGTTGTTGTGCAAATATGGACTTGAAGACAATGAATGGTTGAGGTGTATGTTTGGGATAAAGAAGAAATGGGCTTTAGTGTATGGAAGACAAATGTTTTGTACAAACATGACGACAACACAAAGAAGTGAGAGCATAAATAGTGTTGTAAAGAGGTATATTACTTATCAACACAGATTCTTGGAGTTTTTTCATCACTTTGAAAGACTCCTTGAAGGTCATAGATACGAAGAGTTAAAGGCTGATAAGACCTCCAAACCTAGCGAGAGCTTCGGAATAACTACGCATGCTCTTTAGCTCTAACCCAGCGAGAAGAACTACAAGAACTTGAGCAAAAGAGAGAAGGATTAGGTGGATTAGGTCCAATCAAGCATCATCGGTAAAGGCCGGAAGCAAAATCAAAAGAAATCTAGGTGGGTTCACAACCACTGTATCAGTTAATTGTTGATGGTGGACAAAGGTACGAAGCTTTGTCCAAAAAGAGCATACCTTAGCCTTTAAGAACCCCGAGACTCGATCTAGGACAGACGAAGATGTTCCATGAATTAACCGAAAAGAGGAAGGAAAGAGTTGAGGCACGAAGCACAATCAAAAGAAAGAGGGGAGCATCAGCTTGGCTCAGGCAAGAGCGAAGCCTGGATAGTTGTGTAGTTTGTGTGTTCCACACTCCCATTATAGCGTTCAAGGATATCTCTAGTGTTAGTGTAAGTCGACTTGTGCACTCATGCAACTGGACTTACACATGCACAGTACTTGTAAGTCGACTTGTATGTCGATACAACTCGACTTGTGAATGTACAGTACTGTAAGATTGTTGGAGTAGTGCCCTAAAGGCAATCGCCTTCAGCACGTTTTGTACAAAGTTGTGTACAGACTTTATGTACAAATAAAGAAAGGCATCTTTCATTAATTTGGTGTTCATTATTTATGAATTGATATTGATCTTTAATCAAATTAATGAAGTCCATGATATATGACATAGCATGAAGGAAATTATGATG
>JANZLH020000022.1:3011756-3026056 GCA_026770325.2 Erythroxylum fimbriatum | reverse complement strand
AGATTTTGGAGTACCACGCTCAGGTATGAAGGTATGTATGTTAAGAGGTTGGGTTCCGGTAACGGGATCCAACAAGTGCATCGGCGGCGAACCCTATGATGGTTTGTGAGCAGTCAGTCATGCGCTAAAAGCCAAAGGAAGGAACGGATGTGGGGAGGGCCCTTCCATTGCCAGATGGTCATCCAGATACCATGGGCCGAGGCGTCCGCCTGACCTGCGGTCATGGAGTACGTAGAAGCCACCGTGAATTGCCCTGTGTCAGAGCAATCCCAGATAAGCGTATCGGGTCCAAAGGTAGGTCGAGGAGGAAAGGTACCCGCTATCAACCTGCAAGTTGGCGGGGGGAGATAGGCATGGATGACATCCCAATCCCACTGGCCGTTGGCATCCACAAAATGGAGAACAGTAAGATTGCAGATGGACTCCGGGACGGGGTTGGTAGCTAGTGAGATAAGAGGCCCGAGGCCCGATATCCAATTGTCTAGCCAAAATCCAATGCGACAACCATCACTGACCATCCACTTGATGCCTTGGTGGACGATATGCCATGTGGTCTTGATGCTCCGCCAGATCATTGACCATCCGGTGGTAGGCAACTGGGAGGGGAGACGGTGGGCGTCCGCATTGTATTTGGCTGACAAGACGCGGACCCAGAGGGAGTCCGGGTTGTTGATCATAGTCCATCCTAATTTAACAAGAAACACATCATTGGTGTCGCGAAGTTCTTTAGGCTTGCAAATAGCCTCCCAATTGACAAGATGAATCCGCTGTTGCCCCTCAGTCGAGCCCCAGACAAATTGTCGCATCAGTTTTTCAAGATCATCACAAAGCTGACGAGGTAACCATACCGTTTGCATAGTATAGCTAGGCAGGGCCTCAATGACAGATTTTGCCAAAGTGATACGACCTGCCAACGACAGAAGATGAGCCTTCCAGCTAGATAAACGTTTGTTGGACCTTATCAATGATGTACTGATAAGTACGATGACTAACTCTTTCGTGAAGGAGGGAGACACCTAGATAGCGACCAAGATCCGAAGTTCGTTGAAAGCCAAGAGCTCGACTTAAGCAACAGGTAGTAGGCTGAGGGACATTTTTAGAGAAGAAGCAGCGGGACTTGTTGTGACTGATGCGCTGGCCGGACACCGCGCAAAAATCCTCTAAGACCGTCCGAATGACTGACACTTGGTCAAGGAAGGCAGCAGCGAATAGAAGAAGGTCGTCAGCAAAGAACAGATGGGTAAGGGGAGGACCCTGTCGACTAAGTTGAACAGGCTGCCAGCGACCTTGGGACACTGCCTGCGAGATGGAGTGACCTAGACGTTCCAAACACAACACAAAAAGGTACGAGAAAATAGGATCCCCCTACCGGATGCCTCGGGAGGGCTTGAACGAGTTCCCCATTCTAATTGACTTGGAAGGAGACGCTGGTCACGCACTTCATGATAAGACTGATCAGAGAGGTAGGGAGCCCGACGTCAACAAGGGTATCTTAGATGAACGCCCAGGATAATCGATCATACGTTTTTTTCAAATCCACCTTCAAAGCCATCATCCCTGTGCGTCCAGATTTGCGTTTCATGGAGTGGATGACTTCTTGGGCGATAATGATATTATCCATAACTAGACGGCCCGGGACAAAACTGCATTGAGTCGAAGCTACCAGGAGCTCAAGATAAGGTTTGAGACGATTCAATAAGATCTTAGAAAGGGCCTTGTATAGCACAGAACACAGAGTTATGGAACGAAATTAGGAGATCGATCGAGGGGAGGGGATTTTAGGGATAAGGACCACGATTGTACGATTGAGGTCCGATTCCCAAATCTCATGGCTAAACAGCCGTTGTAAAAAATGAGTCAAAGAAGGGCCAACAGTAGTCCACTGAAATTGGTAAAAGAGGGTAGTGAAACCATCAAACCGGGTGCTTTGTTGGGTGCCATGTCGAAGAACGCTCGTTTAACTTCTTCGTCCTGGAGCGGACTACTCAAATCCTCGGAACAGTGCTGCGGCAGGGGCGGGAAGTGGCCCTGTAAAGACCAGGCTGGAAGGCTCCGAAGGTCTGCCTGAAAGAGCGTCGCTAGGTATTGCTGAGCGAGGCCTTTAAGAACCGAAGGATCAAGGATAACATTACCATGCTTGTCTCGTAAGGAAGAGATGCGCTCTTGGCGATGCTGATTCCTCGTTAGTGTATAGTAGTAGTGAGTATTCCGATCACCATACAGGAGCCATTGACTTCTGGACCTTTGGTGCTAGTAGAGTTCTTCCTGCAGAAGAACCTGTTCCAGATCTATTCGTAGGTCTTGCCCCAGCTCGCGGAGAGATGTTGAATTAGAAGCGTCTAGGAATTTTTGGATGCCTTCTAGACAAGCCATGAGACGCTTCTTGCGATGAAAAATATTGCCGAAAGTGGTGGAGTTCCAAGTCTATAACCCGGTCGAAAATCGTTCGAGAGCTCCACTAACATCCCTAGAAGGAGAAGGCCAAGTATCCGCAACCACTTGTTCAAAGTCACTGTGGGTGAGCCAGGCTGATTGGAAGCGAAAATGTCTAGCCGGCAGAGGGAGATTGGGGCGATGGTCTAATAATGAGGATAGGCCTATGGTCAGTGTGGGGAAAGATGGAATGCCAGTTACCTAACCAAACTTGCAACTATAGCTGGTATATATCCATAATGAACTCAGTTCTCTTGATATGGTTATCACCGTTATCACATCTAGTTCGAAGTTTCACAATAAAATGGAGTCTGGGAGAGTCTGATAGTACGCAGCTTTACCTTTATATAATAAAGAGGTTGTTTCCGATAGGCCCATATGTAGATGTGGCAATAAAAGAGTGATGCAAATTAAAGAGTAAATAAGTAAAACTGGCACACTAAATTATTATGTAAATAAAATTACAATAAATACATAAATAAATAAAATATAAAATATAACCAAAGGATATACCTGATGGTGTCCAGATCAGCTAATACCTGATAAGCTGTAAAGTTCAGCTCTTCTTGTCTCTAGTTAAGCTAGGGGTCCTTGCTCAAAGATCCTGAAGGTATGACAATCCTACAGTTTTAGACGGCCTTGCGAGATCTTTCCCCATACACCTGTCCTGAAAAGTCAAGTTGTAGGCCCGAAAAGCCTTGTCCAAGACTTACAACTAGAAAAGGTAGAAAGGACGTTACGTTGGACTTCATATGCGATAACTACGTAGCGTAAACGTTAAAGTAAACATCTCCTAATAACTTATTCAACTGTTTTGGTGAACTTTAAAGAGTATCCGTTACTCTTATCCAATCACCCTAGACATAACCATATATCTTACTAAAATTTTGGTATGACTGTAAATATTACCTTTCTTATAATCAAGCTTTTAGTTCCTATTGGACTTTTTAATAGCCTTGCCTTAAAGAAAAACGTTACACCATTTAATTTATAGTAGAATACATATTTCTTTCAATTTCATTGTTAATAGGCATTTATGTTCTCCTTGTCTCTTTTGAGGTTGCACCACAGAGTTTATGGCCTTCTTCTGTCAATATTTTGTAAATGAAATAGGAAGGACTTGTTCCCTTTTTGTCACAAAATTTCTATTTCGATGCCTTCCTATGCTCCCTTAACACTCGTAATAATTCGTCTTTTTGTTTATTGGACAACCAAGCGCAATTATCACCATTTACTTGAGTTCCCCTCTAAAAATGAATATTGGAAATGTAGTTGTTATTCTAAGTTTTGTGGTTCTCTATAAATCGCTTAACTTTTGATTGGGTTAATTTCATGTCATCTTCATGATCTTTTTTTTTGGATGAAAGGTCTTTATTTACCTCCAAATAAGCTACTTGCTTTTGTAGTCTTCATTTTGAAGTTAATTTTCTACCCTCTCCTTTTCCATAATTCCTAAAAAAGGAAGCAAATTTTTATTGCCTAATATAATAAGAGAACAAAAAGAATCATCACCTAAGTTTGAATATCTTAATGCATTTAGCATTTTGAAGATTAAGTTTTCCTCTGCAACTGTACGGATCAATTTGCCTTCATGGAAATTTATTATAACCTTTTCTATAGCAAGGAAAAGTCTATATATTTTCTCAAGTATTTTTCTTGATTTTGATATTAAATTATCTTTTTTTTTACTTTGTTCTTGAGATTTTTAAGGCAATTGTGTAAATTAGACCTTGGGATGATATTATTCAAGAACTATAGGCCATTTTAAGAAAAATCATAAATAAAATTATAATTCTTAGAGAAACACGATCTGGTTCGTGCCCATATGCCACCTTATGGTCTAGATGGATTAATTGTAGCAAGTGAAATTACCTAAGCCACAATTATATATGAGACTGTGTGCAATTCATAGAGGAAATATGAAGATTTATGATTTATTGACAAGGTTATGTAAGAGGCCATATATTAACACCACAGGTACGTTAAAGACCTTGTCTCTCTATAATATACTACAAAGGGATCTGCAACCTAGGGCGTGGGTGTGTCAGAGCCTCTGTCCCTCTCTAGAAAGATTTTCAAGATAACTTGATCATTATTTCTTAAATTGGTCATAGCTTTCTCAAATAAACTTTCATTAAGATGATTCAAGTGCCAATTGGAAAATAGGAAAGAAATAGACAACTTTCATGTTTTAAGTGTTTTGAGTTTTAAAGAGATATATGGGTTTGTATGCCAAACCGTGTTTCCTAATATGACAGATTAAATACTGATTCTCAAAATAAATTGGCAACTCAAAATTAATTCACCATCATTTTTTAAAATATTTGAAGTATACAAAAATTCCAAAAATTATCTTAATCCAGTCCGAATCATCCGAAGTTTCATTAAACCACTTTACCCGAAAAATGCCATGAATGCATGCCAAAATACTTCTACACAATTAAGCACATATGAAATAATTTCCGTTAATCTTCTAACCCCTAATTTGGGGCGTTACAAAAGGAAGGGCTTACCGGTGTCAGGATGGCTTGAGACGTCAAGTTGAGGGATTAAAAGAAGAGTTGAAAGATTAAATAACATATAGTGATTTAGATATTTTATTTTTTAGAATCAACCTTATTTTAGGTTTTTATCATTAAACAACGTCGTTTCATTAATCTTTATTATGTGGGTTAATTTTGATTGACGTGTACTAATAATTAGGGTTTTTGAAATACGTTAAAGTTAACGAAAATATTAACGGCAATCTATAATTAAAAAAATTAAAAGTTTAAATATTTAATTATCACTTTTTAAATTCGAGCTATAATTACAAAATTGATTAAAGTTTAAGATTATTTTTAATTAACCAAAAAATGAAAAATAATAATAGAGCCATATATTATGAACAATGGATTTTAAAGTAGGGCGCAACACTAAAATAAATTAATAATTATGAAACTTCAAGGGCTTTTTGGTATTTCTATGAAAAGTGAAAGAAGAAGAACTCCCGCCCAAAAATCGAGTGATCCAAATCAAAATCCAAACCACATCTCGGACTGAGACAGGGTGGGGGAGAGAGAGAGAACGACAGGGTCTGTTGTTGTTGGAACGAAGAAGAAGCAGAAGAAGAAGAGATGGAAGAAGAGAGGAAATTGTTAGATGAGAAAATAGCGAGAATTCTTGACGATGCAAAGACCAGCAACGCCACTCACCTCCGCAAAGCCAAAGACCTATCCTACTTAGTCTCCTCCGATTCTTTCCCGACCTCTTTCTTGAAAACCCTAACACCTCTTTTCACCTTCAGACGCCGCACTGCTTCAGCTGAGCGCCTTGTCCGCTTCGTGTCTGCCTTCGCCGCAACCACAACCGTTCATCACTTTCTCCACCGCTTCCTGAAATTTCTCCTCCTCGCCGCCGTCGCCGCCAATAAGACCGCCCGCTTCAGGGCTTGTCAAATTATCTCCGAGGTACCTGATTACGACGTCTTATTCTGTTGGTTCTGGTCTTGGAGGTATCGGTTTCTGACTAGTGTTCAATTTGCTCTCTAGATCATAATGCGATTGCCGGATGATGCTGAAGTTAGCGATGAGCTTTGGGATGAGGTGATAGAGTGTATGATGATACGAGTGAGAGACAAGGTTCCTGTTATTCGTAGCTTTGCAGTTAGAGCTCTTTCGCGCTTTGTAAATGATGCGGAGAACAGTGACCTACTTGATTTATTTCTTGAAGTGCTTCCTTTAGAGCAAATTGCGGTGAGAATGAAATATTGTCTCTTACAGAGGCCAATTGCACTACATATTTGTCATATTAGTGATCTGGACATGTACGAAAAGTTAAATCCCTAACTTTTGATGCGCTCTTAGGACGTTAGAAAGACTATCTTGTTGGCTTTGCCACCTTCAAATGCAACCTCTGATACCATTATTGACTGCACCTTGGATGTGAGTGAATCAGTACGCAAAGCTGCATACTGCGTAATAGCTAATAAATTTCCTCTTCAAAGTCTCAGGTAAATTTTTTGGGTACATCTATGCGTTTGGTTTTATTTAATTTTACTCTTCTTATGATTGGCTTCTCTTTGAGATAGAAAAGAAGGGTTAGGAGAAGAAGCTTGCGAAACCGTGGGTTGATACGCTTCTTTTTTCCCTTTCAGAACCCTTTTTCTCTTCCCCATCCACCCAACCATAATCAATTTGTCTTATTTGTTGAGAACTTCAGATGTAGCATCTGTAGAAAATCTGCATCTGGATTTGTACCCATCATATTTCGCCTGTGGTATAATACATATTCATTTCATGTTTTCATGCAGTTTGAGTTTAGCAAAACATCCACCTTTAGATTGACTTGGTGGTTTCTTATTAAGCGGCATATATACATCGTTTCTTACGGGGCATATTTGTCTCCCTTATATTTTTCTAGTATAAAGCTGCGGACTGTAATCCTTCAGAGAGGACTTGCTGATCGTTCCATAACTGTTTCACGGGAATGCCTAAAGTTAATGAAAGATGAGTGGCTTTCAAAGTGCTGCAATGGTGACCCCGTAGAACTTCTCAAGTATCTTGATGTTGAAACATATGAATCAGTAGGGGAATCTGTGATGATAGCTTTGCTAAAAGATGGTTCAGTGCAATTAGGGGATGATCAAAGTATCCGCCGATATGTCCCCTTAACCTGCAGTGAGGATGAAGGTTGGTACTAACTTTTATTTGTTTGAATTTAAGTATGAAGACCCTTCTTTCTATATATATATTTTCCTCATTCCCATTCTTCCGTTCCACATATCTTTTCCTCAATATTTGATACCCCAGCTTTCAGCAAGTTAATGATGGAAATTATCCAATTCATGCCAGTGCAACAAGCAAGGAAAATTACTTTGGGATGAAATGCTAATGCTTATCAGTGAAATGAAAAGGAAACTTTGTGAAAAGAAAAACAATTTATCGTGTTTTGTATTTTTTCCATTTTGGTTTTGCAGTGGTTTATATGCTCGCATGTGATGGGATGATGAGAATGTCTGTATCTCAACGTGTTATTCTGCATCCACAAGCTTCATTTTGATTGTAAATTTTTTTCCAAGTAAAAACCTCAATTAGTTATGTTTAGTGGAAGTATCTAATGTTTCTAATTTGATGTTCTTTGCTAATCAACTTGTATCAAACGACTATTGCAGTAAGCTTAAAATAAATGAATCCTTTTGAGGGATTCAGATTAGTTGCCTGAAGATGAATCTATGTATAATGTTCTTGGTTTATATGTTTGAGCTTCTAGATTATTGGATTGCTTTTTGTTCCCTAAGTTATTCTTCTATTCTTTGAAAGGCGAAGCTGCAGATTTTGCTTCTAACACTCAGCTGATGGAACCGGAACTTGCTCTTTACTGGAAGAATGTGTGCATGCACCTGGAGGCTGAAGCCCAAGTAAGCGCATTTTTCATCTTTCATTCCCATTCATGATTGTTTCTTTATATTTAACTAGGTTCTTTTTCATTATCCTGATATCCAAGTTTGGAGAGAGTGAATGTCCATGGGAATGGAAAAGGGATAAATGTAAATAGTGGTTCCCTCCCAAACGATGCTGCATCATAGCAATCAACAAAAATTTTGTTTGCTTTTAGAACAGAAGATTGCTAGAATAATTCTTTTTTTACTGCTTTGAATCTTGGGGTAGTTTCAGCTTGAATAATCATGCATTTGGTATTCTTAATTAGTTTTTAGTAAGGTGGAGTTCTAATTGTGGAATGTTAATAAGACTGTAGAAATGCAGTTGCCACTCAATGAAATATGTCCCCGTATATTTCTTGCATATTTTTGTGCCTATGGTTTAATAAAGGAAATGTAACATGTAATATAGAGAGCACACATGGAAACCTGAAGAACTTTATAAGTTATTGTTTGCATTATTCGCGTACGTCTTTTACCTTACACCTGTCACAAAAATTAACTAGTCCATAGATTCTGAAATATAATACTGCGCCTTTAAATAGGCTGGTTAGAAGTGGCAGAAATTGTGTTTAAATGCCAGAAGCCTAGAACCTTTAAAATATAGAAACAGAAGCAATTCCAGAGGTTGCAGCACGCACAACACGGCAGCAGAAGAATAGGAGAGGGAGAAGATGGAGCTGGAAAATGAGGGTCTTTGTGTTTTCTTTTCATTAAACTTGATTTATATACAAACGTAACCATAGAAGGCAAAAATTAATGCTACTTCAGTCCTAATCCCCTGCCTTTATTTAGACACAGCAGATAAGCAAAGACTGGTAGGAGCTACTAAGAAGATAAATAAGGAAATAGATTTTGCATTTGCGAACTTGAGTGAAAGAATCTTAAACACTCAAAGATAGTCCGTGGGGAGTGGACAAATCTCCAATACAATAAAGACAAATGACTCAATAATAAATGACACATGTTGAACAGTTAATTTATACTAGTAAGACCATAACAAACTTCCTAAAACTTAGCTAAACGAATAAGAAAGTGGGCTAAACGAATAAGAAAGTGGCTGTTGTAGATATCCCATGACATGTGAAAGTGATGATCATGGAGAACCTGCAGGTAGTTGACAGATATCGTTGTGCTCTTCATTGCTGACATTTTCCATGTGATTCTTATGTTTATTATTCCTTCGAAAGTAAGTCTTCAAAGGAGGTGTCGTAACAAAGACTATCATGTTTATTCTTACACCAACTTCCACAAACTTGTAAGTAGTACTGTAACCAGCCATTGTATTATCAAAATCATTTCAACATGAATTAAACTCACTTACAAAGGTCGCACTGTGGCTGGATAAACTGGGAACTAGACTAAGGTCTTGGATTTTTGGACAAACCAGCGAAAGACTCAAAAACCAGCACTGTTCTATTCGATTTCAACAGCAGACCTGTTTTGCTCCATTCTCTTCAGGTTGCTTCTGATTGCACTTGACAATCAGGCCATCAACTTGGTCATCCACCTAGTTGGTAGTAAAAATAACTTGAATTCAAAATAGTTGCTGCTGGACTAAGTAGCTTGGGATCTATGACTGCCTCTGTTCCTCATTGCAGCTTCTTCACAGCTACTGTCACTCTTTGCTTCATCAATTGTTTTGTAGCAACAATATTTTACTGGTGTAACAAACTAATGACCAATTTGATTATGCTTGAAGTTTCAATTTGAAATGTCAATTCCAATAGGAACTAAGGTTTGCGAGGGTTCTTCAAGTCCTCTTCACATTAGAAAGAGATAGTTGTCCTCAAAGTAGCAAGTGGTTCTGTAGGACAGTAGAATCAGTATATTGATCCTACCAAGGCCAGTCAGTGATTCTCTAGGACATTAGAATCAGTATTGCTATCCTTCTAAAACATTCTGTGGTAATTCTGCACACATTTTTGGATACTCTTGTATATAACTGCCTTGGGCTCTGAAGTTAGGCTATAAAAGATTGTTTGGATTTTAGTTGCATCATTGATATTGGTTTTTATCATGAAATTCTTGCTATTACTGTTTTCACCCCTCCCCTATCAAATGTGTTTGTTTAGGCCAAAGGCTCAAATGCTGCTGCTACAAAGGGCACGGAAGCTGCAGTATATGCAGCTGAAGCTTCTGACACCAATGACCTACTTGAGAGAATACTTCCCGCAACAGTATCAGATTATGTAGCTTTGGTTCAATCTCATATTCGTGCTGGTAGGTCACAAATTGAAACACACGCTTTTTCTGTTAATGATACTATTTCTGATACGTTCATTACTGTTTTCAGGAGCCAATCATCGCTTTGCAGCTCGACAGCTACTATTGCTTGGTACCATGCTAGATTTTTCAGACTTTACAAGCAGGAAAGTTGCTAGTGCATTTGTGCAGGATCTATTACTCAAATCTCTTGATTATGAAGTGGATGAGGAAGGGAATGCAGTTGTCATTGGTGATGGCATAAACCTTGGTGGTGACAGAGACTGGGCTCAAGCAGTGTCCAACTTGGCAAGGAAAGTCCATGCTGCTACTGGTGAATTTGAAGAAGTCATTATAGGGGTTATAGAAGGGCTTGCACAACCTTGCAGGGAGAGAACAGCCGACTTTATGCAGTGGATGCACTGCCTCGCTGTTACTGGTCTCCTCTTGGAAAGTGCAAAATCATTCCACTTGCTTCAAGGAAAGTCCATTGATCCAGTTGAACTTCTGCATTCTCTATTGCTTCCGGGGGTATGACCAATTACATACTACTGTTTTCATTTCCTACTTTTATTTTATCCTTTCCTTATGGTTTTCACGATCACTAAGGTTCAACTATAGTTCTAACAGTATTGAGCTTATAAATGGATAAAGAGTATGCTTCTTTCTTATGCTGGGCAGAAAGCACAGAGATATGCTGTAAATCAACATTCAATTCCACTTTGAGCAAGCATCACACTTTATGGCCAACTCATGTAATGACTATGCCATATTTTACGGTTTATTTCAAGCTGTTAAGAACTGGACGACATTTTTATGCAGGCAAAACATGTTCACTTCGATGTGCAGAGGGTTACTATCAGGTGTCTTGGCCTATATGGTTTGTTGGAGAAACAGCCAAGCAAAGAGCTGGTGAAGCAGTTAAGATTATCTTTTGCCAAGGGTCCCATTATGATTGGCATTATGGCGTGTAAGGCATTAATTGATCTACTTATGTGGCATGGTCCTCAAGAAATTAACAGGGTGCTAGGGATCGAAAGCACTTATCAATTTTTGGATGAGAAGATGACAGTTAAATCTGTAGATTGCTTGGATACTGATGAGCTTTTGAGTATTGATTCAATCAAACTTTTATTTGCTGGTCTTGATCTTAAACGTTCAGATCAGCTTGAACCAAATGATGATAATGAGACAGTACAAGCTATTCTTGGTGAGGGTTTTTCTAAGGTTCTTCTCCTTAGTGAGAGCTATCCAAGCATATCAACTTCTTTTCACCCTTTGCTCTTAGAAAAGCTCATTAATCTGTATTTCAGCGACGAAACAAAAGACCTGATAAGGTAAAATTCTCTCTGCTTGTTGCCTAGGTTGTTAGTATCCTCATGTTAATGATGACACTTTGAAGTTCTTCGCCAGGCTTAAACAATGCTTATCTGTTTTCTTTGACCATTACCCTTCCCTCTCGGCAAATCATAAGGTGGGTTTCTCTAACATGACTGTTTCTTAGTGGATGATTTTATTAAAATGCAACTTCAATAATATTTTTTTGTTCTCTAAATGCAGAAATGTCTGTCTAAGGCCTTCATTCCAGTCATGCGTTCAATGTGGCCTGGTATCTATGGGAATGCTGGTGGATCTGCATTTGTGGTGTCTAATCTGCGAAAGCGTGCTGTCCAAGCATCTCGATTTATGGTGCAGATGATGCAGGGTTCTTTATATACTGCAAAGAATGGAAAACAGGATGAAAATGCAGACACAGACATGACAGAAATTGCAGACAACTCTATCCGACCTTCTCTTGAATGTGGGGAGGAGGGACTTGCAATACGCATAGCTGTAGAGGTGTGCTTTTGCTACTGAAACTTTTATTCTAACATAGTATGGTTCCTGAAATGACGAATCTTAAATTTTTGTTTAATGACTTGGCTTATGTTATCATGTTCTCAAATTATCGACGTAACTATGGCTGTTAGTTTTTAGCTTTGGTCCTAGGTTGGACATAGAATCAAATGGGAGTTGCAGGAGCAACGAGTTTGCTTGTAGTGGGTTGGCGAACATCTCAAGTTGCATGACTTAGACCGTATGGATGTTTTGCCTTGTTCCAGAAGGCATCATAGACTTTGCGGCATAAAAATTTTTTGACAAAAAAGGGGGAATCTGGTAACTATTCTTTTGCATACAGGGTATGAGCTCAGGAATATAAAGCTAGTGTTAGGCAATCACAATAGACTCGTAATATTTGGATAATGAACTGTACTAAAGCGCAAAGGATATGAAACCAGGAAATATAGAACTAGCGTTTTGCATTCACTATTGACACAGTCTGGAGATGATGTAATCTGCTACATCACATCGAAACTGAATAGCCTACTGTCTTGTACAATGTAAGTAGAAAGGATGAGTGGCTTTGACACCGATTGATATGAATCATGGTGGAGCCTTGTCTAACTGCTAGATCTTGAGACTGGAGATTCAAAAGACCACACGGATCTCATATGAAAATCCATACTTATGCTACAGAATACGGGTCTCTTACTTTCACCTGGGAAAACAATTTACCATTTCAAATTTATTATCCATGCTTTGGTTACTTAATCTGCTGATTGCATGTACTCTAAATTATTATTATTTTTACGTTTAAAGTAATCTCTGTTTCAAGGTTGCTGCATTCTTAGTACTGTATGCATTGTGACGTAAAATGCTAGTATATGTCATATATTTATATGTGCATATGTATATGCTTCTTAGGTTGAGGAACCCAGTTTTGATTGATGTCATTTGGAAAGTATCATTTAATAGCATGTTACTCCTTTATATGTTGTCCTTGTGTTCTCATTTTCAGGTGGCAAGCTTCAATGGAAAGAAGACAGCTGCGGAGAGGTCATATATCATATCCCTCTGTAGAGTACTTGTCTTGCTTCATTTCAGATCTTCGGAGCAAGGAGCAATAAAGTTGACGAGGAAGCTGTTAAATGCCGTGGCTGAATCTGTATCAGCAGATAAAGACCTTGCTAAGGAGTTAAAGCAGATGGCTGGACGACTTAAATTATTAGACACGCAACCTGATGAGGGGCTGTCGGAAGACCATGCTAATCGTATTCTGGGTATAGTTCTTTAGTAAGACAGATCTTTGACATGATATATAATTAGTGACGAGAATTTCTGATGCCTTGTTGAGAAAATAAAGTAGAAATGCAAGTGGAAAAATATAAACAGTAACTTCACGCACTGGATGGCCCATTTGGTCTGCTACTCCAATAATTATACATGAAATGTCAATGGTACAACTACATTCTATTGTTTCCTTTATATTGACCCTTCTTATACAATCACAGGGAGTTTGGAAATAGAATCAAACGTAGACCTTGCTAGTTCTGATGCAATCCAACAAACTCCTGTGATTCCTTCAAGGTCAACCAGGCCATCGCGTTCCAGGAGACGAGTTAGATGTGAAGAAGAGACCTCTTCTGATGAAGAGATCTCAACTACCAAATCTATTTCAAGCATTCAAGGGACTACAGGAGCTCGCTCACAGAGGGCAAGCAAGACGGCAGCCCTGACAAAGATAACAGCTAGTAGAGCAGCTAGGATTGATGAAGTAGATGATGATACAGAGCAAGATGGCTCAGAATTGACATCAGAGGAGGATTCTGATAATTCTGACCACTTTGTTGAATAAACATGCTCTTGTCTTCTTGCAATAGGTTATAGGCGTGCTTCCTCGGCACTCTTAGCTGTTGTTGTAGTGTTTGCATTTTCCCTTCAAGTTCACAAATTGTAAGAGGCAGCTCAATATGCAAATTGAAGAAATTTGCTGAAGTCTGCTTTATTCTATGCGTAAACTTCAAATTTCTGACAAAAGTTGACAAGCTGTATTTATTTATTTTTTATATTTCTTGAGAAGCGCCTAAATGTGGATGTGAGGATTAATAAAAGGTCACAAATTAGATAATTTACCTATTATATATATATATAAAGGAAGTGATTTATATATAAGGATAAAGAATTTGAATTATATAGGTGAGTTGTTTGATACATATATGCGTAGGCTAGTATAATCACTATGTTGGAAAATATACGCAAGATCGAATCTAGGCGCAGCAGAATGAATTTGAAAATTTTTCACAGAATCAACTTTAACAGAATTAAATTCGAAACATAAAATTAATCTTTTCTTGATTTCCAATACAATTTCTTACTTCTCCGAAAACGTCAACTCCACGAGCCGTTCAAACGTCCGGCCTCT
>JANZLH020000022.1:2980586-3003539 GCA_026770325.2 Erythroxylum fimbriatum | reverse complement strand
CCATTTCATTAGGTTCCATCGAGAGAGACGACCCGAGGTTGCATCCTATACTGCAATCCTTGGTATAAATTATTTTTTGACCGGTTTCCAAGGATCGATCTTAGGATCAAACGACGAGCCGCGATCAGTTGGTTATTTTTTTAATTAATTTTGATTTTTTAAAGTTAGGTGAAGGAGACATTGTAGCCCTTTTGTCTAGTGTAGAGGAATCTTTACAGGTATATGTGTTTTACATATATTTGTGTTTGGTTCTTTATCAATAATTTGAATATAAAAAGTTTGATCTATATGCATTCTTTAATTTTGTCAATAGTTTGAATTAAAAAAATGAAAAGTGGGGTTTTGTAATGCACTATCTTTTATCTTCTTTGCAATCTATGATAAGGATAGTTAGGGCAAAATTAGTGTTGGACATATAAAGTAGATGGGAGGGTTGCCATTAAACAAGATATCCTTGCGTGATCTTGCATGTTATTAAAATAAGCAACTTATGAGCTATTTTATAGGCTATTTGTTTGTTGTTTTATATGGAACTTTATGAATTTAAAATATATTTGGGGTAATTTTTAGCTAAAAAATGAGATATATATAAATCACTTAAGTAATAACAGTCTTGTATATGTGTTTATATAAGTAATCTTCTTAAATATGTAAATCATTATTTACTTGCCATTTTTAAGGTTATAATAACTTAATATGGAAGCTTGAAATTATATTATGATAGCTACTGTAAGAATGATTTTGAGTTGAGTTATGAGGTTGGCTTACACTGAGGCTTTAAATACATATGACAATGTATTTAATTTAATGAAATTTGTATTAGATTAATTGATCTTTTGAAAATAATTAAGGTGCATGTTTCATATAAGCTTAACATTTTAATGATGGCTCTTATAGTTTTTGCTATAATAGGTAATAATGGGGATTTAGCCTCTTATAAGGATGTGCGTGATGATGAAGCTAATATAAATAATGTCGAAGAAGAGTGTAGTAATGATGAGGATGTGGGCATCGGTGAGAATGTTGTGCATGATGAAGTTGAAGATGATAATGAAGCTAAAGGAGCATAAAATACATATGCTGTGTTAATTCTAGATGACCAGCAATTAATAGAGATTGATTTTAGTGACTATTTTCATTGATAGTGATGAGTACACTAATGAAGGGGAGCTTAAGGAGCCAATTAGAAGACCTAGTGCAAGTGTTAGACATGAACCAAGTGGGGGTACATCATATTAGACATTGAGTATGGAATTTGATAACGTGAAAGAGTTTAAAGATGTTATTATGAAATATTCAATAGAAATAAGGTTTAATGTTAAATGGAAATGAGTCCAAGCAGATTAGAGTAAGACACATTGAAAGATGTAAGTGGAACTATACGTAACCTATGATAATAAGTACAAATATTTCAAAATTAAGACATATAGGTCTAACAATGCATGTTTCATATTAAACAATCATAAGATGATGTCAACAATGTTTTTTACTGGAAACTTTAGGGACATAATTATAGAAAAGATTAGAATAACTTCTGCTAAAATGATTGAAGAATGCTAGGAAAAGTTGAACATATTTGTGAATTCAACTATATACAAGATTGCAAATAAGAAGTTCAGGAAGAAGAAAGTATTAGACTATGCTCATAGACATTCCAAGCTATAAGGATTCAACAGTGGAACTGCAATTGTCAAGGAATCAAGAAACATTAGAGGTTATATATTTGTTTTATACCTATGAAAGAAGGATAGAGACATTGTTAAATTTGAAATCGGCCTACGAGCCTACACGAGGAGGAAAGTTAGACTTCATACAAGCCTAAGAAAGGTTTCATCCTAAAATCAATTGCAAATAAGTGGAGCAGCCTACTAGGCTTATATGTTAGTCTTCTTTCCCCTCTTTTTTTGATTGAAGTTGAAAATACCGATTCATAAAGTTAATTTATTAACTGATTTGAAGTTAGAACATAGGGATGGAGTCATGAAAATATCTGACATGCAAAAGGTACATAAATGTATCCTTTTGTTTTTTTTTTTGAAAATTTAAAAATGGTATTATAAAGACGAAAGTTTTAACAACTTATATACAATCCTTTAAACGATATCAAACTGAACAAAAACAACCACTATAACTCTTATAGAAACCCGTACTCATACGCATCAGTTAAATCATCCATATCGTTTTGAGTTCTTGGCTGATGCTATCCTGCTTCCCTTTAGTCACCATTGTTTCTCTAATCAAATTGATTATGGACTCAGCAAGCTCATATTTTGGTTGCTCTTCATGTTTATAAATACTCCTATTCCTTTCCCTCCATAAATAATAGATGGCCATATGAAACGTCGTCTGGATAATAATGCTATCCCTCTTCTCTATCCTGGTATACCGAATCATGTCATTTAATACTTCATTCCATTGAAAGGAGAACCTCGGGAGCCTTAATAAATTCAGAATTCTACTCCACACCGCTTTGGTATATTGACATTCAAAAAACAAATGATCTCTACTCTCAATAACTTGTTTACACAACACACATAGAGGGTCAAAAGTACCAAACCATCGGTCCTTCGTTCTCAACCTATTCATGATAGTTAACCACAATAAAATAGCGGATTTCGGACTTAATACCTACTTCCATACTAAGTCCGCCCATGGCACTACTGGCAAAGAAACTCTCTTTATGGTGTATGCCGATATGTTCATGAAAACACCACTACTATAGGCAGCCCAAGTAACCGTATCAGCACAGTTATTCAGTTGCATTTCTCCAATATATGAGTCTAGCACATCGCAAAATCTGACATTGGTCATTCTAGTCCTCTCTCGAAAAATCCAGCCCATTGTTGCCTCCTTCGGAATTCTATTTCTTAAAGGTCGCAAGTTAGGTCTGACCCATAACGGGTTGTTCAAGGACCAATTATCAAACCAGAAACTTACCTCTTCTCCATTCCTCAACCGGACCTCGTAAAAGGATAGACTTTCTCCCTAAGCAGCAACAAAGTCTTAAAGATCCAAAAATAATCACTCCGAGGGTGGATTTGCCAAAAACTTTCGCCACAAATTGGGTAAACTTGCACTCATTTCACCCACAAAGCTTCTTTATCATCAAACAATCTCCAAATTCTTTTCATTAATAATACCTGTTGCATTTGTGTGATCGAGATGATTCCTAATTCCCCTTGTTTTTTTGACATAGTAATGTCACTCCATTTTACCTTGGCCCCCTTACTGTTATCATGTGTTCCACTCTATAAAAAGGATTTCAACATCCTCTCCATATCCTTGATCACCTTCTTTGGAATTACCACATGCGCCACCCAATGTACATGCATGCTATTCAACATCGACACAATGAGAGTGACTCTAGCAGTAAGTGATAAAAATCTGTTCTGCCAAGTAAAAAGTCTAGCTTTCAGTTTTTCCAGCAAAGGCATAAACACCGAATATCGTGGCTTACTCGATGTTATAGGGACTCCCAGATACTGAAAATGAGTTTCTTGAAGAGAGATACCCACTAGATTGGAAATCCATTATGGATTCCGCACATCTGAAGACACATATACTCCACTCTTTTGCAAATTCAGTTTCATCCCCGACCATCCTGAAAAAGTGTTTAGCAGACTCATCAATATCGATATAACCTGTGGTTCTGCCTTACAAAAGAGAATCACATCATCAGCATACATTAAATGTGTTAATTTCATCTCTCTACATTTATAGTGATATTGAAATAATCCATTGCAATCCACCACTTTCTTAATTAATCTAGATAACCCAAAGAGGATCCCTTTGCCTAATCCCTCGAGTATTGGAGAACGGTTTTGTAGGAAGACCATTGATTAACACACTCATTGAAGTCATCTGGATGCATTAGAGTCACCACTGCCAAAATCTCATAGGAATCCCGATGACTGTTAGACAATCTCTCAAGAAACCCCAACTCACAGTGTCGTATGTTTTATAAAGATCAAATTTTAATGCATAACTTTTGATCTTTTTTCTAGTGTGATATTCCCCTATCAATTCTTTGAGAAGCAATATATTGTCCCCAATACTTCTCGATGGATAAAACGCCCCTTCAGACTTTGTAACCACCTTGGCCAATACCATTTTCAATAGATCAGCCAATAAACTTGCAATGATCTTGTATACCGTAAAGCAGCACAAAATAGGGCAATAATTTGTGATCCTCTTTGGTCTGTCCTTTTTGGGAATTAAACAAACATACGTATGATTGATTTCTTTCAAAATTGAGCACGAAGAAAAAAAGTTCTAGCACTGCTGCCGTTACAAGAGGTCCTGTTATATCCCAAGTCTATTGAAAGAAACCAGCTGAAGAACCATCGGGTCAAGGTGCTTTAGAACTGTGCATCCAGAATACCACTTCTCTCACTTGTTGAGCTGTGAAACGTGAAGTAAGCACCTCCAAAATCTCTGGCCTCGTACAATAATTCATCACTTCTTGTACCCCAAATCCATTCAGCTGAGTGTCATTTCTCTCCATAAGTCTCAAAAAGTAGTTAAGTATATGATCTGTAAGTTCGTGTTGTGAGGTAAGTTTATGCCCCTCATCATCTATCAATTTTGTTATAGTGTTACTGTTTCTCTAGGCTAGTATCGAAGCCTGAAAAAATATGGAATTAATTTCCCCTTCTTTGATCCATGTTTGTCTAGCTTTTTGCTTTATTATCGAATTTTGTAGTTGGAGTGCTTTTTGATATTGCTTCAAACAATCTACTTCCCTGTTTCTCAAACTTACGTTGGAAGGGTCTGTATAACATTGCTTTTGGACCTCGTTTAGCAATTTGGCCAATTCTACTACATCTCTTCTTCTGCCTTTGCTGAACTCTTTTATTGCAACGTTAGCAAGCCTTAACTTCTGCATTAGCTGATACGCTTTATGGCCATTAATAGTCGTATCCCAAACCCACTTAATCATGGACATAAACCCTTCCATCTGCATTAGCCCATTAAATAACCTGAACGGAGCCCCAACATTGAAACCACCATATATTTGTTGTACTAAGATAGACGCATGACTAGAAAACAACCAGCTCTCCAAACACTACCAATGCCATAGGGAACCATCTAAGCCAACTTTGATTCACCAACTTGCCTGATAATGCTATTATTACTAACTACTAGACCTTTTATATAATAACCTCATGTTGATATCACTCATTATTTTTTGATTTATTATTCAAATTGACCTAAATGAATTAAAACTGAATATTTTCTTACTTTATTTCTAACAAGTTGTGCAATAATTTTCAAAGATTGAGTGAGATAAATGATATTTGTATGAATTTTTCGTGAGTATTCAAAATTTTAATTTTAAAAAATTTTAGAAATTTAAAATTTTAGGTAATATATCCTATGAAAAATGTAGAGAACACACAGTAAAGCATAAAAAATTGAATGATGTAAGAAGGTTGACAATTTCTTTCTGAAATCTCCTTTTCTGGACTGAAAGCCGTGAGAAAGGTAACCGCAGGATGTAGGTGAGTTAGTAAGGGATTCTTCTGGATTAAATGAGATTGCGGGTTCGAATCCCCTTTATGTATGTAGCCGTTTAAAACTTAGAGTTAGAACTTTACCTCCCGCAAGGGACCTACCTAGCTCGAGCAGGGATTCGTTTAAGTGTGAATGACTTAAAAGTACTTTCATATTGGTCGGGTCGGCTGGACCGGCCTTGGCTGGCCCAACCCCGAGCCTGGGTATCAACGGCCCAACGACCACAGCCCATTCGGTCCATTGGATGTCAGACTCCCATGCAAACACAATAATCTACGTAAACCTAGCATTCACGGCATATATAAGGTATAATTCTGCCATAATTCAAGTATGACAATACAAACCTACTGTTCTCTGATTACAGCGGCCGAAACCTTACCAAAATACTAACTTGAGCGTCGGAAGGGCCTCCCAGGAAACAACCCCCGGCGTGCCTTTGTCTGTTTTGCAGGTATCACGCGGTCAGAATCGAACAGGTCATGGATCAGAACGACGACAATCCGATTCAGCAGAATCCGACTGAACCAAATAGTATTATCAATAGCTCTAATAGTTTGGTCATCAATTACCACTATAAATGTTTTTCTCATTCCCTTGTACAAAGAGTCTCTCTTAATATAACGACCATCTTGAATATACACTAATGAAGCCACCTGACTCATGTCAGAAATGAAAATAAAGTTTTAATAGAATTTATTGCAACAAAAACATACCAGAATCTTGTTATGCTAGCAAATGCTAGCTAGGTACATAATAGCCTCATATTCTTTTTATGGACTTGGGTCAGTCTTCGTCTTAGTTTGGGCTGATTGGGACGGGTTCAGGAGAATTAAATTTATTTCTGTCACAGTTGAATAAATGGACCTTTCCTAAACCTGCAGACTAATGTGACGAGGCATTCATGTTGGTATTGAATTGGGACTATTACAATACAAGCAATGTGCGAGCCCCACAGGCCACAGGTGTAAATAAATACTATTAAATAACAATTTTAAAAATCACCTAGATGTATACTATACGTAACCTGGGTTGAACCATCTCTTGACTAAACAGGTCTTGTTGTGGAAATATCGGCCCCTTCAGTTCAGAGACAAGAACCTAAGCCAAGAGCGTGAGTGTGTTGATGCATTTGTATATTTCTAGGACTAGGAGTTGTTGTTACAATGCATAGTCTGAGTTTTGATTTGTCAAAGTTTTGTTACTACACTACTTACTCTCTATGTTTTTGTTTAAAAAATAAGTGATTTTGACTTTAACATCACAAACAACCCAAACCAAATATTAATAAATGAGCCGAGCCAGCTCAGTACAGTACAGCTTTTCTTTTATTTGTTTATTTATTGAAAACATATATGATAATGAATTGAATTCGAGCCTTCACGCCTCTGACTCTGACTCTGACTCTCTCTTCCTCTCACCCTCACACCAAAACGGTCGGATCGGACACACCTACGCTTTACCAACAGTTGGAAAAAACTAAGAAATACCCATTCAACTCAACTTCGTGTTTCCAAATCCCAATGGCACAAAAACTTCGTCTTCGTCGTCGTCAGTTTCAGTTTCAGTTTTGCTGCTAACGCGGCAGCAACTCCAAGAAAACAGAAACCCACCATTCGAAAACCCAAAAAAGCAAGGGCAGAGCCAGTGCTATACTTAGCAGCCTAAAATGAAGAAAATGAAGGCGGCCCGGGAGGCGCTGTTGTTTTTCTTTGTGGGTTGTTGTTACCTGTTCGGAGTTGTTGAGTCAGATCTTGCTTCAGACAGGGCTGCGTTGATACGTATACGCGGAGCAGTTGGTGGAAGATCCCTACTTTGGAACCTCTCGACGAGTCCCTGCTTGTGGGTTGGCGTCACTTGCGTCTCCAACAGAGTTGTTGAGCTTCGCTTGCCTGGTATGGGGCTTTCTGGTCAGCTACCTCCTGATGCTCTTGGCAATCTTACTCAGCTCCTCACTCTGTCTCTTCGTTTCAACGCACTCAAAGGTTCCATTCCGCCTGACATCGCCAATCTTCGTTCTCTCCGCAATCTTTACTTGCAAGGTAATTTCTTTTCTGGAGAGATTCCTGGATACTTGTTCGGTTTGCGGGACTTGGTAAGGCTCAACCTTGCTTCCAACAAGTTCTCTGGTTCCATCTCTCCCGGTTTTAATAACTTGACGCGGCTGAGGACTCTTTATTTGGACCGCAACCAGCTTACTGGTTCTATTCCTGACCTCAATTTACCTGCGCTTGACCAATTCAATGTTTCTTTCAACAATTTGAATGGCTCTATTCCATCCAGGCTATCCGATAAACCAGCCATTGCCTTTGAAGGTAACTCCCTCTGTGGGAAACCCTTGGTATCTTGTGACAACAGCACTGCCGGTGGCAGTGGTAATAACAGTGACGATAACAAGTTGTCTGGTGGAGCTGTTGCTGGCATAGTCATTGGTTGTGTTACTGGATTTTTGTTGCTTTTAATGATTTTGATCTTCTTATGTCAAAGAAAGAGAGGTGAGAAACAAGGTTCTAATAAGAATGTTGAGGGAGTGAAGAGTTATGAAGCTGACATCTCACGTGAGAAGCCTGTTGGTGACATTACTAGTGCAGGTAATGTAAGTTCAGGATCCGCTGGGGCTGTAGCTAGGGTGGAGGCTAGGAGTGGCGGAGGAGGGTACAAGAGCTTAATTTTCTTTGGAAACTCACCTAAGGGGTTTGATTTGGAGGATTTGTTGAGGGCTTCTGCTGAAGTTTTGGGGAAGGGGACTTTTGGGACAGCTTATAAGGCCACATTAGACATGGGTTTGGTGGTGGCTGTCAAGAGATTGAAGGATGTCAGTGTTACAGAGAAGGAATTTCGTGAGAGGATTGAAACAGTTGGCAAAATCAATCATGAGAATTTGGTACCACTAAGGGCTTATTACTATAGTTCTGACGAAAAGCTTCTTGTTTATGATTACATGCCCATGGGAAGCTTATCTGCACTTTTGCACGGTGAGTACGTCTTGCTTTAATGACATCTATTTTTCTTTATGATTGCTGTTCTTCGCTTTTGGTCATCTTGATAGATAGATTATTGTTATGTACTAAATAGTTGTGTCATTTTGCTTACGTACTTGGAATACAAGTTCGTTTCAGTGGATTTGCATGTAGAAACTACTTCGGCTTTCTGTCAGTATTTGTTGAATGATGTATGTCATTCACTTACTTGGAGGTTGGAATTTCTCGAATTCTGAATAGAAAGAAACGGATAGAGTTTTGGAATTCATGTATTTCTTCTGTGAACAAAGAAGTTGTGAAGTTGCAGTGCACATGCTGAGATGGCCAGAATATGCTGGAACTATTTACAATGTTGAGATCAAGTGTCGTAGCAGCAGAGAAGATCAAAAATCTTTCTAGCTCTTTTTATCATGTTGGTTTGTTTAACTGCAGGAAACAGAGTGGCTGGTATGACTCCCTTGAATTGGGATACCAGGTCTATCATTGCCCTTGGTGCTGTCAGAGGAATTGCATACCTTCATTCTCAAGGCCCTGCATACTCTCATGGAAACATCAAGTCATCAAATATCCTGCTTACTAATTCCTTTGAAGCCTGTGTATCGGATTTTGGCCTTGCTCATCTCGCTGGTCCCACACCTACCCCCAACCGCATTGATGGTTATCGAGCTCCGGAGGTGACAGATGCTCGTAAAGTATCCCAAAAGGCTGATGTTTACAGTTTTGGTGTTCTACTTTTGGAATTGCTTACAGGAAAGGCTCCTACACATTCTGTCTTAAATGATGACGGGGTAGACCTTCCAAGATGGGTCCAGTCTGTGGTTAAGGAAGAGTGGAATTCTGAGGTGTTTGATCCTGAGCTTCTACGGTATCAGAATGTAGAGGAGGACATGGTTAAGCTCTTGCAGCTTGCAATTGATTGCACTGCACAATATCCTGATAATCGCCCATCAATGGCTGAGGTAAAAGGCCAAATTGAGGAGCTATGTCAATCAAGCTCGCAAGAGCATGATACCATTGTTGATGATCAGGCCTCTCAACACACTTATTCAGTTGATTCAGGTGCTCCCACATTTACATAAAAGGGCTATACAGAAATCAGCCACTTGTCATTGTTTCTTCTTGAATTGGTTGTTCATTCTTTCAGAACCACGTATTTCTTATTTCTCTTGTACCCTTTATTCCTCGATGTTTTCGTTATTAAGAGAAAACTTTTCCTGTCTTCTTATTCCCTTTTTCTTTTTTGTTCCTTTTCCTTTTTCTACATTTAGCTGAAGCAATCTGCATTTGGTTATGTAACTTTATCTTCAATGCTGTATTGGGAAAGGGATGCCATTATTAATATCAATGATTGGCTAGTTGAAGTGTGAAAATCTTGAAATATTGCTACAGTCATCAGTTAGCGTTGTGCTTTGTTTCATCAGAATTGGATCATGATGGATGATAAGATTCTCTTTTATTTAAATTATTAGATTTGGCATAATTTCCATCGAGACATTTGGTCCATAAACAGTAAATTTTCTTCTACTTGATTTCAAAGCTTCTACTTGGACTTTTATTAGTGTCCAAGGGATGACTTGATCATGAGATGGTTAAGTTATAATGCTGTGATACTCATAATGTGAGGAGCAGGTGCCAAGTCGGCTTGAATAATTTATGTAAGGGTCTTGTCTAATTAAGGTTTAGACTATTATGAAATAGGACAGGGAAATCTTCGTTTGCTTCTTATTGTTATTGACCGAGACAGAATATTTATATTTATGAGAATTAACTCCTACCAAGGACTAATCTTCATAGTGAAACTTAGTTTACATATCTTTATTAATTGAGACACGGGTCTATTACTTTTTGATTGATTCCATTCCAAGGCAAGATTTGAGCATAATAAAGAAAGGAGAAAAGAAGAAAACATATACTAAGAAAAGAAAAAAGTTACTTATTCGCTGTTGGTCTTTGAACTTTCTTCTTTATGAGCATTTTTCAGTTTGAATTGAAACATGCATCAGTCACTTCTTTCACTTTCCCTTTAGAAGTTTTCAGAGCTTTATTCTTCTTTATATTGTGCTTTGCCATGGCCTGTTTTATGTTGGATGGACATAGATAGATGTATTATAATTGTGGTCTTGAGATGTTCTTGTAATAACCGTACTTTTTGCTTTGGTTTGTTGAAACTGAGTTGTCTGAAGTAACCTATAAGCATCTTTGTCCCTATTGCTTCTTTCACAAATCCAATTTGTTAGAACTGAGCTGTATTGTTAGTTTCATTAATAGAGACAATCATGGTCTTGTGCAATCCCTTCATTTTCAAGTTTTGGTACACATCTTTGATTCAGAGAAGATCACTAACTTAATAAGGTACGATACTTGCAACAGAATTAGATTGTTAGGTAAAACATCTTGACCATTCAACCAAGAAAATAAAATCCTAGAGGATAGAAAAAGATATGGTGTAGAGGTCCAATGATACAAGAAAAAGCAAAAAAAAGGATACCAGCTTAAGCAAGTTTTGGAAGATTCATCCTCTTCCCTGGAGATTGCAATGAGAAATGGAGAGAAACTTGCAAGAGAAAAAGGACACATCCATACCTACAACCACTGTATATAGAGATACAGGTAAAGCTGGTCATGGCTCTAGCTGCTGATTGATTGCAATTTTAATACGACAATGATTTGCATATGGACCTGTCTTAATACTATGCATTCAAACCAATTATGGAACCGTAAGAACCACTCAATAATTGGGGTTCTTCCTGTGCATCTAGCGGAAATGACATGGCGTTACTTACCATTTTGTACTTCTTTTCTTTAAATTTTTCCCTTTTGAAAAGATGATTCTTTTTTTACATATCTCCAAGACAAACGCTGAAATGGGAGACAAATCAAGCGAGTTCTAACCAACCATTTATAGGATAATACAGACCAATACTGATAATTGTGAAATAGAAATGTGGGTTGGTGGCGGCCATGACTCTTTGGCAGCAAATTGGAAGCTTCGTCACAGTTGGTACTTGCTCTCTTAAAACATCGAAGAGAGCTCTAGTTGATCAATTTTCTGTGATTAAAATAATCTGATTGACAGGTCGTCAGGTTACATTCATGCGAGACATGTTTGTTTGCAGCACACAAGTAGATAATTTTTAAGAGAGTCAAGAATTTGTGAAATCAGAAGATGGATTGAGAATTTAGATTCCCATGAGTTTTTTTGGCATTAAACAGCTCAAAACTCTTAATAGTTAAGAGGAACCGAAGACCTCTTTAAGATATTTTATACATAAAACTCCAACAACTCCATATCTGCTCTTAGGGCTTGACGAGTCAAAACTTTGACAGATGAATCATATCTTTATTTTCATATAAATTGTGCTTATCTATTTATGAGATTACACTTTTCTTTATGTATTTGTGGTACATGCTGTGTCATGCCATTAAGGTAGGAATAGGATCAATCAACCTTTTGATAATCAACTTACTTTTAATGTTGTAAGTTGGTAGCTTAACTGGACCTAAACTGAGGATTGAATGTGAAGATTGACACATCTTATTAGCCTTTATAAAATGAAATATAAGGATGTTTAGAAAGATCTAAATCGGTGATTGTTTGAAATTACTCGCGTAATTAACTTCTAATAATGATACCTTCAATGGTATAGGTTGGGATGGACTTGAGGCCTCCAATGCTCCGGCGGGTCTTCACGTGGTTAATTCTATAAGCTTGTAAGAAAATCCAATCATAACGCTCCAATAATTAAATCAGATTCAAGTTTGAGTATATTATTTTCAAGATATGAGTGATCTCTCTTATCATAAATCACACAACTAACTTGACAAACTATAGAGCCTACGGTTAATGATTGACCTTAAAAACTAAGTTGGTCCATCGAATATGTCAATATGTATCAACTAACATATTAGACTAGTGTTCGTCTAGTGAGATTGCATACTTTCATTTTAACTTATTCTCTGAAGAATGTGAACCATTTCTTTTTAAAAAAATCTATCAATTGAAATTCATTAGTACTAATTTAAGAAAAAAAGTTGATTGGTATCTCACTTATGATTTACAACTCATAATTCTAATTATTATATTGAAGTATTGTTGAAATAATTATAAGTGAAAATGCATAACAAAGAAAGACAAGGTATAGCTCTATATTAATAGAAAGGAGCAGACATGGTTGATCATGTCATCATATAATTTAGAGTGTATATCAAAATATTAGACTTTGTAGAAAATAGAACCTGAACAGAGGAATAGGTATTGCGCACCTTTCACTTTACATTGCCACATAATATATAGACATTACATATTTATATTCTAGGAAATTACAGTTGTACATGATAAAGTCCTGATTTGATTTAGCTAATTCCAGTTGTACATGATATGATCACGATTTGATTTAGCTAACGTATTGGAATCAAATATTCACCAAGAATATCTCTCAACACTCCTCAAGCTAATCTAAAAATGTCTTGCATGCCCAGCTTGCCAACTAGATCATTAAACTGCTTCTTAAGTAACCCTTTTGTGAGAATATCAGCCGCTTGTTGAGAAGTAGGAACATATGGAATGCAGATATGCCATTTTCTATTTTCTCCTTAATAAAGTGTTGTTAACTTCTATATGTTTTTTCTTGTCGCGTAGGACAGGATTATGTGCAATTGAAATTGCAGCTTTATTATCACAATATACCTTCATAGGAATAGAATTAGAAACCTTCAGCTCCTCCAGTACCCTTTTTACCTATAAAGTTTCACAAATTCCATGAGCTAGAGACCTAAACTCAGCTTCAACATTACTTTTTGCTATAACCGTTTGTTTCTTGCTTCGTCAAGTTACCAAATTCCCTCCAACATATCTATAGTAACTTGAGATAGACCTTTTATCAACAGAGTTTCTTGCCTAGTCAGCATCAGTGTATACTTTTACTTGGAGATTGTTCCTTTTTCGAAACATCAGGCCCTACCCAGGAGTACCTTTTAGGTTTCCTAGGATCCTATACACTGCATCAGAGTGTTCTTGACCTGGTGAATGCATAAATTGACTTATTAAACTCACAACAAATGCTATGTTAGGTCTGGAATGAGACAAATATATCAATCTTCCAACAAGTCTTTAAAATAAGTCTTTATCAACTTCTTCAGGTTTAGCAAGAGTGAGTTTGACATTAGATTCAACTGGAGTTTTTGCTGGCCTACAGTCGAGTAGTCCAATCTCATTGAGAAAATCTAGAATATACTTCCTTTGATTCACAAAGATGCCTTGCTTTGATCTAGAAAATTCCATACCTAGGAAGAACTTTAGAGGTCCTAGATCTTTAATTTCAAATTCTTGAGTCAGCTTCATCTTCAACCTTTTAAGTTATTCAACATCATCTCCAGTGAGAATTATATCATCCACATATACAATAAGAATAGAGAGTTTACCTTCCTTAGATCTCATGTAAAACATAGTGTGTTCTGCTTGACTTTGACAATAACCATAGCTTTTCACAGCCTTCCCAAATATGTCAAACCATGACCTTGGCGACTACTTTAGGCCATATAAAGCTTTTCTTAGCTTGCACACCTTATTCTTCCCATAAGTCTCTTTAAATCCTGGAGGTAGGCTCATGAACACCTTCTCATCAAGGTCTCCATTTAAGAATACATTATTGACATCAAGTTGATGCAATGCCCAGTCAAAATTCACACCCAAAGATAAGAGAATTTGTATAGTATTTACCTTGGCCACTGGAGCAAACATTTCTTGATAGTCAACACCATATGTTTGAGTGAAGCCTTTAGTAACCAGCCTCACCTTCAGTCTTTCCACACTTCCATCAGCAAAAATTTTTACTATAAACAACCACTTGCATCTTACTAGCTTTGTCCCCTTAAGTACTTCAATTAACTCCCAAGTTACAGTCTTTTCAAGGGCCCCTATCTCCTCCATAACAATTGATTTTCAATCCTGATCAGCGAGTGCCTCCTGAATGTTTCTTGGTACAAATAGGTTAGTAATTTTAGAAACTTATGAATTGTGATTTTTTGAGAATTTGCTGCAGGAAAGGTGATTTGACAAGGGATGATTAGTGTAAGATCCTTTTCTTTTCCTAAGAGCTATATGAAGACTGAAATTAGCAGATAAATCATCATGAATATCAGTAACAGCCGGGTCAGTAGGAAGAATGGATTGATTAGGTTTAGAGACAACAAAAGGAAGGGTAGCAAATGGGTTACCAGTGTTGGATGTTTTTTTAGGTTCCATCTCTGAGGAGTTTGAGTGGCCTGACATTTGTATTGTTGGAGTTAATGGTTCTCTACGATTTTGTTGATTCTTTCTCTTAGTATAAACGTGAAACTCTTTGGTCTGTTCTTTAGGAACTGACTGTAGCATTTCCCCCCTGTCTTGGAATCAGTATTGCTTGGTAGATCATGATCCATAATTACAGTAGGTAAAAGTGTGAAATCCCTAAAATTCTGTTCGTCACTCTAACTCTCCCCTTGAAGAAAGAATTTTTTTATTTTCGAAGAATGTAACATCCATTGATACTACAATTTTCCTAGTCTGTAGATTATAGCACTTGTATCCTTTTTGGGAAGGAGTGTAACTAACAAAGACATATTTTCAGCCTTATGATCAAGTTTTGATTGGACCTTAGATATATACATAAAAATAGTATATCCAAAAACTTTTGGAGGTAGAGCATAAAACAACCAATTGTCTGTAAATGATTTATGAAACACATCAAGAGGAGAAACATAGTTTAAAACACTACTTGACATTCTGTTGATTAAGTAAGAAGCAGTTAACACTGCCTCACCCCACAAGTATTTAAGAACATTCATTCAAAACATCAAGGCACGAGAAATTTCAAGTAAATGTTTTTTTTCTCTTAACAATTTCATTTTGTTGAAGTCTGTCAACAAAAGTTGTTTGATGAATAATGCCTTTATCTTTCAAAAAAGTGCCAAGATTTGTTTTGAAATATTAAGTACCATTATCAAAACGAAATGTGCTAATTTTTGAGTGAAACTGTGTTTCAATCATGGTATAAAAAGTTTGAAATATTTGGGGAACTTTAGATTTTTTCTTAATAGGTACATCCAATAAAGTCTAATGTGATCATCTATAAAGGTCACAAACCATCTTTTATCATAGATTGTTTGAACACACGAAGACCCCCAATCTTCACTATAAATCAAATAAAAAGGTTTGGCAGGTTGATACAAGTTTTATAGGTATAAAAGTTTTTATGGCTTTTTGATAAAATGCAATGTTCACACTGAAGTTTTAAGCAATCAACACCTTTAAACAAATGAGGCATCATTTTATTGAGATAAAAGAAGTTAGGATAGCCTAATCTATTCTGCCAAAGCAAAATTAGTTCTTTAATATAGGTAGAACGAATACTACTGAGGCATTGGGCTTCTTTATGCGTGGAGTCTTCCTTAACAAAGTAGTGGAGACATCTGTAAGTTTAGCACTCCCAATTATCCTCCTCGTAGTCTGGTTCTGAAACATGCAATGGAAATCAAGGAAAGTGACAGTACAATTAGATTCCAGAGTAAGTTTACTAATGGATAGATGATTGCACCTAAGTTTAGGCACAAAAATAACTGATTTACGGCAAATATTAGGAGACAAGTGAATCAAACCTTTTCCAGGTATAGGAGAAAAAGACCCATTTGCTGTATGGATTTTTCCATTACTAGAACAGGGATTGTAAGTATGAAACAGATGAGAATGACTAGTCATATGATCAGAAACTCCTGAATCAAGATCTAAGGAGTGGAATAGTATGAGAAAGAACACAATAGAACTTAAGAAGAATTGAGATTACTACCTATTTGTGCAACAGAGGCATTAGGGCACTTGTGGATTCAGATTTAGGTTTCAGCAACTGTTGGATTTGATTAATCTGCTCTTGGCTAAATAGACACCTTGTTAGCAACAAGAGTTTTTTTTATGGAATTTACCCCCATGAGACCCCTTCCAATTGGCAGGCTTCTTATGGAGTTTCCAGCATGTTTCTTGGGTGTGTTTTGCCTTGTTACAATAGTCACACCAAACCTATGCTTTCTCTTAAGGTTTCTTGCCATGGCTGCCAAAATTGTCTACTGCCAAGGCTTAAGTTTCAATCCTAGGATTTGGAAGCCGTTTTCCAAGTATGACTTGACGTCTACTTTCTCACGTCTCACCTTAGTAAAGACTTCTCCAACAGGAGGGAGTGGCTGTCTCCCAATGATCGTGCCTCTCACCTCATCATACTCAACATTTAAATCGATTAGGAATCTAAAGATCCTGTTATCCTTAACAGTTTTCCAATAATGATTAAAATCATCAGAAGATTTTCACTCATAAACATTAAACATATCTAGAACTTGCCATACACACTTTAGAGAATTGAAGTACTTGGTAACATTATCCTCATCTTGACTGATTTGACCCAATTTCAGAGTCTAACTCATATACTTGTGACTGATTTCCTAAATCAGAGTATATTTGATGGACATTGTCCTATAACTCCTTGGCCATATAGTAGCACATATAATTGGAGCAGATGTCTTCCTCCATTAAACCAGCCATGTCATCACCATAGAGTTTTATACATTCCATATTGCATGTGCAAAATCATCTACAACAAGTTCCGTCTTGTCTCCAAGTAGCCAATCTTACCTCTTCCACGAATGTACATTCGTACGAATTAAGACCAAGGACATTCGTACGAATTGAGACGAACGAAGAAAATTTTCTCTATTAAACTGTATAGAAATAACCTGGTTGGAGTGGGATTCAGAGGTAGGATTATGAGTAATAATAGGTTAAGTAGGGTGGTTGAAGGATTTTGTAATGTCAGACATAGCTTTTTTAAAGGGATGCCGGCTAAGTTTTATTCTTGTTAAGGGTGCTCTGACACCATATAGAAAATAGAACCTGAACAGAGAAATAGGTATTACACGCCTTTCACTTTACATTTCTGCATAATATATAAACATTACAGATTTCTATTCTAAGAAATTACAATTGTACATGATAAGGCCTGACTTGATTTAGATAATTACAGTTGTACATGATATGATCGCAATGTGATCTAGCTAACTTAATTGGAATCAAATATTCACCAAGAATATCTCTCAACAGATTTTCTATGTAATATTGGACTAGTGATAACTTAACATCCTTTCTTCTAATTATACTTTCTTTAATGAATCGCATGCTCCATTTCTTATATAAGGAAGCACACCCGAGATTAAGCACATAAATTCGCTAGATGAGGATATCAGGAGAAGGCCTAAACCACACGGGCTCAACTTAGAATAATTCTTCATTACACTTTTGCCTCAAATCCTGTGTTCTTATCTTAAGTGATGGCTTAACATTTCAATGTTAAACGATTGCCGACATAGCTTACCTCAATTTGTCACGTAGTACTCAAATACTTGCAACAGAAATCAAACCAGGGCTACCTTTATTGTTCCTGTACTGTACGAAGTACTTGGAACAGAGGTTGAATCAAACATGGCTGAACAAACTCACAAGAGAAACTATAGTACAAAATGTGGGTTTAAGATTTTTTTTCCATGATCCATCATAGAGAGAGCACTAAATAGGATGATCCCTTCAATCATTTTGCTGTTTTTGAGTGCTTGATTAGCCAATCAATTACCACATCAATATTTATGGAGTCCTTACAGGAGATCATATAGCAGCAGACCTCTCTATCTGTGATTGATTCAAGACTCCTGCAACCATCAGACAAGAAAATGGTAACTTCTCCATTATATAACTGATTTGATACAATCCGCTTACTACAAAATGGCTTGTAAAGTAAAATTCTCTGAAGTTTATCAAAACTTACAGCTGATCTACTAAAGCTTGCTTGGACAGAGCTTCAGATTTGTCAATCTTGTTCCCAAGAATAAGTAGAGGGATTCCATTTAAAGATGGCTTTGTCAGGAGGTCATGTAACTCACTTCGAGAAATAGGTATACTGTCTCTGTCAGCAGCATCAACCACATATCTGGTTTTGTGATGATCATAGAGGCAACCAAAATATGTCAGCTCTTTGACAGATTCCAAGAAGAATTCAACATCAGAAAGGATCACCCCAAACTTGATTCAACAGAGAATAAGTTGGAATATTTCTGTCATTTTCAAATACTTACATTTGATTCTAAACCGAGTTCATTGCCCTATCTTCAGTTATTAAAGGGACAATAAAGTTCCTTATTTTTGTTTTGACTTTTCAGTAAGAAGAAAACTCCGAACATTATTTTTCATTTAACATCCAAGGATGCCAATCAAGCATGGTTGAAATGTTTGCACTTGAAAAGTCGTAGTGTGTGAATATATGGATGCAAATAAGTGACATGCGATAATAGAGAAGGTTAGGATAATAGAGAAGTTACACAATTGCAGAGACCCCACGACAGTAACGTTCCCACATTGTACGAAACCTTCTTTGCCCTCCAAGATCCCAAAGTTTTATTGTCACGTTGCCTTTTGTAACTTTCCGCATATTAAATCCAACCTGCATCATGTTGTGAACTGTTCCTCATAAGATATCATTAAAATATCATCAACTCCTCAAAATTAGAACAAGGAAATGATACCTACAGTAGGAATCATGTCTTCACTGTATCCTCCAGTCTGGTTGGCACAAAAGGAGAAGAGTCAGGATCAAATGGTGTAAAATTGTCAGAATTTTGGGCAAGATTTGCACTCACGGCAATAGCATTGACAAGAGATGTCTTTCCGGCATTCTGAAGCCCTACAAGGGATAGCTCCATTTCTTGCTTAAAGAATAAGCTGATATATGCACAAAATGCAATTAGGAAAAGGTTAATAGACACAAAACCAGTGGACTCATTATCCTGATTGGCAATTGTACAGACATTATGACCAGCCTCTAGGATAAAGAACTAAAAAGCACTTATATTATTCATCATTAGTAGAAAAACATAAATGAAGGCCTGGAAGCTAATACTTTACATGACCAAAGGCTAACCAATTGCGGTACATCTCCAACATGTTATCTCTTTTTTCATAGGTGCCATATGATTCAACTAAGAGAAGTTTATGTCTAAATGGAAGAAACATGCAAGTTGTATTAACTACACAGAGTCTAAGAAGTAGATAGTGGATGTATCTATATCGATTCAGAAAGTTTTGCAAACATAGGATTCAGCAGTAGATGGTTAATTTTAAGAAAGCAAATAGAACATGAAAGGAAATTATCATTTTCATTTTGTGCATGATTTTTCATCAAAGGCGTGCAGAAAATTAACAATGCTGGATTCACAAAGAACTAATTTGTGAAGGCCTGGTAATCTACGTTGAACAACCTGTGTGGGTAAAGTAAAACCTTAATCTCACATAAAAATCACACATGACAAGTAGTGCAAGCATTTTAAATTTTGCCAATACTAAGGAGAAATTTGAACCGTAATATGAGAAACTATAATCTTTCTAATCCACAATCTCTGTCCAATTAACTTCATTCCACCTGATCTCCTACTTAAATCTCAATTTCAGAGTAACAAATTGTTGCAAAAAGGAAAGAAAAAATTATACAAAGACAAATCATCCACTTCCCTATTTTTCTTCCAATACAAGTAAAGTTTGGCTAACCACAGTCCAACAAATGTAGTAAAAGCGGACGCATTTGGCAGGTTCTAAGGCAGACTTATGACAATTTCACTAAGTATGAGAAGCAATAATTCCATTCTCGAAAAGGCAATTCCCGATGAAAGCATGACCAGTACTGAGAACGCCTCCATTATTAATGATCACTCTTCCCCTTGACAAGCTATCGCCCCCTGTTGCTAAGTCCACTCTTGTTTTGATACAAAAGTTTAAAGCAATAAAGTCCAGAACTCCAAACGACAAGAATACCGACTTTGAATTTCAATAACGGTCTGCCAAAAGAAAATTGTGTTCAACGGCTGGGTTTCAAACGACTTTTTAACATTCCTTTTGGATTCCAGAACTGGTGTTTTGTGAATTATTCACCACGAGCACGTAGGCATATATGTTTAACTTGCAATCAGATGTAAGTTTTATACCAAAAGTAAAAACAGAAAAAGAAAGGAAAACTTGGAAGGACAACAAGAAAAAGGTCGTACACAACCCAGATGAAGAGCTTTCTTAGAACATAAAACTCAAAGGTGCAAGAACCGATTTCTCCATAATTTTATTTAGTAGCTAAAAGGAAGAAGCTTAAAAAGAAACTGAACAACCAAAGTTTTCTCTGTTAAGACGCATGGGTCTGCAAGAGATTGGTAATCGAAACAAAATGAACAGAAGCTATACAGTTTTTACACAGCCAAAGCTAATATGCTGTATCACCAAAATCAAATGAAAGAAAGAATCTTTTTTTTTTCCCCTCACAAGGAGAAGTTGCACATCTCAAAATAAGCAGCAAAAAATTAACACATTCCATCAGTGAATCGATACCAAGCTCTTGTAATTGCCACCTTATAGAACACGAGATGGGTTGGTTAAGGTCGTAATCATCCAAACAAGAAACCCAGGCAGAAACAGAAGCAAAGAAAACAGAGGAATTACCTCCGGAGCCAATTGAGAAGGGAATCCCAGAGACCCATTCGAAGAAGCCAATGTTTGTTGTTGTGAAAGTGAGTTATTATTGTGAGGAGATGCAACAAAATTGCGGAAAAGCAACTTGGTTTGGTATCGAAAGGAAACGTTTGCTTCACTGTGACTTGAGTTTCAAGGTGTGCTGCGGTCGCCGTTGTCGTCAGTCCTTGGGTACGTTTGTCGTAATCGTAACAATAATTAACATCATGACAGTAAAAATTAATGTCTGTCGTAAGTTGGGGTTGCCTTGGTCTTTATGGATTGGGCCTCATCAACCTTTCTTATGGATTTCTTTGTAATATTTTCAGTTTTTGATCAATGAACTTATAGGCCCATTTTCAGAATCTGACTTCAATTCAATCCACAGGGGCTCTTTACTTTGTTTTTTTTATTTATATTTTTATATTTTTGTAATTTGTTTTGTTTATTTTTGTATTATTGGTCTATTAATATGTACATAATTTTGACTAATAATATTAATGCTAAAAATGAACCAGGGTTATAAAAAGAAGTCATTGCATGACTCTAGGAGTGAATCGGGGTTCGATTGATTGTTATGATTTAACACGTTCCTGTACGATTGACCGTCTACTAAAGACACCAACCTTGAACCTATGCATTTGAAATTGAATGTGAGAAAAAGGCTTTATAAAGAATCCATGAGTTAATCTGATGTGAGGACATGGGAGACTCTTAAGTGGCCATTGGCAACTTGATCATGAATGAAGTGAAGGCTTATAGCAATATGTTTCATGTGAGAGTGAAAGACATGATTAGAATAGACAGTAGCTCCAATATTTGCACAATAAATGACTGGTGAAGTGGGCAGCATGATACTTAACTTTTAGAGAAGGTAAGTAAGCCAGTTGAGTTCTACAATTGTGGAGGCGATGGCATGATTTCAGTGAAAGAGTTCTAAATTAACTTTTGTTTCTTAGAGCTTTAAGAAATAAGAATGTTACAAATAAAGGTGCAATCAGTCTTGCTCTCAGCCCTATTAGTGTTGATAAATGCATGGAAACTTAAGGGAAAGTCCTTGCAGATTAGTAATTAACCTATAGTCCATCATGCTGTAAGGTATGCAAAATACACTTTACAGCAGACCAATGTGTCACCAAGGGTGCATGAATTGTGACAATTTGTTAAGTACAGATGCTATGCCTGGATGAGTGAGAGAAAGACACCACAAGGAGCTAAGAATTTGACGATAAATGGTAGAATGCATGTAAGTGGTTCATTATGAAAGTTTCAATTCTTTTGAAAATTAAAAAGAATTCATTAATAGCCAAGAAAGGGATCAAAAGGGATAATGCAGTGAGAGTCAAATAAAATAAGATATAATAACATAGTTGATTTTAGCAAAGACTAGAACTAGAGGTTCCACCCTTTTCTAATATGAGAGCTGTGTTAAGACATAGTGGGAGTCTTATTACGTATCCCGGATCTACATGTAAGGATAAAAAACGAAGGTAATGCGGAATACCTGAATTTTGGTTCCATCTCTGATTCTGATATCGATTCCGAGTTCTAAATGTCTCCGAATCTCCCAGGATCTTTAGTGAAAAGTGATCACCGACTCACGGGCTAGGCCTTTCTACAGTTTCCTCAAATCACGAGCTTCCTTAACGGGTCAGGAATCCTTATGCTCGTGAATGATTTCTTGAGTAATTGCAGGAGACCTTAACCTTTATATAGCTTCTATATCAGGTTTTCTCATCACAAGGCCGATATAGACCCGGTCTACACTAATCAGGACCCATTTTCACCCGAACTTTGACCCATTAATCTAGATCATTTATTGGGTCATTTTATTATCTTTATCTGGATCAAATGACACAACTTAACCGATTATTTATTTAAAAACCAAAATTGCAATTAATGTTA
>JANZLH020000022.1:2948365-2968917 GCA_026770325.2 Erythroxylum fimbriatum | reverse complement strand
GGGCAGCCGGGAGAAGGCTCTTGTCGACGTGCACGTGACGAACAGAATGGTTCCACTCTCGCCCAAACAGAAGCACAACATCATGCTCAGAATCATTTTATCAAATGATAGGTTTCACACTCTTTATTTATACAGAATGCCATTATCGTGGCATAACATATTCATATTCATTTTATCTCGTGACAAATGCTCAATTAATCAAGAAATCAAAAGGTCATGCAATTTCAATGTATAACCTAGAACACATATTCACACATAGGCAAGAATTTGCCCAATCACACAATAACTATAAAAATATTACCCACCTATAGCCGTCCGATAATCCAAGTCAACGTTGCTCTTCCTCTTGCCCTTGGATCGGATCTTCTTGGTTTCCTATAACAAACCAAGCACAAATCAATAATCGAAACTCGAAGCTCTAAGACTCTAGTTCACAACGAATCACCCCTCATCTCATTGGGACATCTATAACTCAAGCTATGCCCAAAACCAAAACTCATCTTCGCTGGAAACTGACCCCTCGTCGCGACAAAAACACCCCATTCGCTACGACGAAGCCGCTCGCTGCGACGAGAAACGTCGCCTCGTCGCGACGAACGCACGGGCTCGCTGCGACACAGAACACACTCGTCACGACGAAGAATTGTCACCTAAATTAGTTAACTCGTCGCGACACAGAACACGCTCGTCACGACGAATGATTTTTATCCGAATTCATTAACGCGTCGCGGCGAGTTCAACGTGTTCTTGAGCACGTCGCGACGAACGACCCCGAATCCCAGACTTTTCCGCAGATTTTCAACAGAAACTTACCCAAATCCGTTCAAAAACTTGCCTAACCAATAGATCGACACTTCTACCTCATTTCTAACCTCATTCTAACCCAAACCCATACACAAACACAACACAATCACAAACCCTAGCATCATCGACATTTTCAACCATCGACACTCTCAGATCTCTCTTTCAATCCTGATTTCCTGTTGTAAATCACTCTAAACAAGGTTCAAACAACTAATCTAACGCAAAGAAACTGAAATACTTACTTGGAATGCTTCAGATCTTCAAGAAATCGAAAAACCCCAAATCTCAAGCTTTTCTTCTCTTCTTCCCTCTCACGCACGACTCTCCCTCTTCTTCTTCTTCTATTTTCTTTTCTTTCTTTCTCTTTTTATTCTTATTAATTACACAAAGACCCTAATGCCCTTACATTTAAACCTAAAACCCTTTGACCCTTAGTGGTCTTCCAAATTTACCCTTGGTTCATTTTATCCAACTTAATCCTACTTAGGCCAATATTAAATCCCTTAGCCATACTTTGATTTAATACTAACCTTTGCATAATTCAAATCCAATTAACTGATCTAACCAGACCACAAAAATTAAAACATGTCAAAAAAAAATATAATTAAACAGGTTTGGGGTCTAACATATTAGAATTTGTATTTCGTTTGATGGTTTGTAATAATCTTTATACAAGTTGGATTTGGATTTTAGGGCTTGTATGTGATAAGTACCATGTGTATATTATGTTATAAATATGACTTAACCTATGAAATGAATTGTTTGTTACTTGAGTTTTTTGAAATGATTTAGTTTTGTTTTAGATTGTTTCAGTACTGTTTTGTGTGGAAATTGCATATCCTCCCAGGGGGTATGTAGGTGTTACATCATTTGGTATCAGAGTATGGTTTAGGCAATCCTGGTTTAACCAGCATTCAACTATTGCTTATACTTGGATATAAGAGTTGTGTTTTGCCTAATGCGGGTTGTCCCATGCTTTGGTTTTAGATTTGAGTATGGAAAGATCTTATGATGTCATTAACAAGGTTGTAGAGACTAATAATCCTGAGCGATCTCATCCATCTATATCGGGACCCTCTAGGGTCAATCGAGGTGAAGCTAAAGTGTCACCTCCTCTACCTCCAGCTAAGAGGGAGGCTTTGGTTAAGCTGTCGCAAGACACGATGACATTATTACATCATATGACCACCCCTAAAGCTCCGATTGATCAGTTGTGGAAGTATGGAGTTGAAGAATTTACTGGAACATCTCTGGAAGAGTCTAAAAGAGCAAAATTCTGGTTGGAAAAGATGAAAAGGTTGTTAGAAGTAGCCTATTAGATGGTGCACTGTACTGTCTCTCTTCTTCAAGAAGCATCCTATGAGTGGTGGAAGTTTGTTTTGAGGAATCCTCAGCTACCAAAGCTTTTGATTTGGGATTTCTTTTCCCAATAGTTTAAAGCCAAGTAAGTGACAGAAGCCTATAGAAAGGAGAAATGGAAGCAGTTCTTAAACTTGAAGTAGAGAAACCTGTCTATTGTTAAGTACGACAGAGAGTTTAATTGATTCAGCAAGTATGCACCTAAACCTGTACTTACTGAGGAGTCTTGGTGTCACCAGTTTGAGATGGTTTAAATCATTCGATCAAAGAGCATCTGGCGACATTTACTCTTTTGCAACAAGTGACCTATCATCAGTTGGTACAAGCTGTTATTAAAATAGAGAAGCATGAGATGGCTAGAAGAGAAAGGATGCAGAGAAGGGGCTTTGCTAAAGGAGATCAGTCCTCGAGTAAGTGAAGTCGTGAGGATACATCCACGACACCAAAATTTACTCAGATATTAGTAGCCAGGGGAAGGTGACAAAACTTTCCCTCATCGACTACTTCTGGTAGGGGTTCCTTTGTGGGCTAAAGTTCTGGTATTCTAGAGTGCCCTCATTGCTCCAAATACCATTGGGGTACTTGTTGGAAGGCTACGGGTGCATGTTTTTGATGTGGTAGCACTGATCATTTGATAGCACATTATCCTATGAGACAGTCCCAGATATTACAAGCTAGTAGGGAGGTCTTTTATGCACTTGATGGGAACAGAGGACACGGGAGAGATCGTGGAGGATTTAATTAGTTTAGGCCTACTTCGAATACTATTTCAGAGACTGTTGATCGACCTATAATACCATTTGCTCCAAATCGAGCTTATGCTTTGAAAGCTCGTAAGGACCAGGATGTACCTGAAGTCATTACAGGTGAAATCTATGATTTGATTGATCCTGCATCCATTCATTCTTATATTTGTGTTGGAGAAATTTCTGATAAAGTGATTCCAGTAGATTAGTTAAAGTATGATATTCATATAACCAGTTCTCTGAGTAGTAGTGTGTTGGTTAATCAGGTTTATAGAAACTGTCCATTATGATCCAAGGAAGTGAGTATGTAGCGGATCTGATTAAATTATCTTTTCATGAATTCGATTTGATTTTGGGTATGGATTGGTTGTCTAAGTAACAGGAAGTGGTTGACTATAGTGCTAAGGCGGTTATGCTTAGGAAGCCTATTCAACCTAAAATGATATTGTATGGTATCTGCACTAGTTCTTTGGCTAGTGTGATATCAGTTATGGAAGTTCGAAGGTGCCATTGGAAGGGGAGTGAAGCTGATTTGGCATTTGTGATTGATTCTAAGAAGGAGAGTGTGCAACCGCAAGATATTCCAGTGGTGAACGAATTTCCAGATGTGTTTCGTGAAGAGCTACCCAGACTCCCTCTTGAAAGAGAAGTGGAATTGTTTATTGAAGTTATGCTTGGCACTATTCCTATATCCAGAACACCGTACAGAATGGTTCCTACTGAATTGAAGGATTTGAAGGTTCAGTTGCAAGAGCTATTGGATAAGGGATTCATTCAACCCAATGTCTCACCCTGGGGAGCACCAGTTCTGTTTGTTAAGAAGAAAGATGGAACTCTCCAGTTGTGCATTGATTATAGGCAACAGAACAGGGTTATAGTGAAGAATAAGTATCCATTGCCAAGGATAAAAGATCTATTTGATCAATTGAAAGATGCTGGGGTACTTTCCAGGATAGATCTACGATCAGAATTCTACCAACTTTGGGTAAAGGATGTGGATGTTCCGAAGACTACATTCAACTGTTATAGACATTAAGAATTCTTGGTAATGCCATTCGGGTTAACTAATGCTTCAGCTGCATTCGTGGATTTGATGAATAGAGTGTTTAGGCTCTATTTGGACTAGTTTGTAGTGGTGTTTATAGATGATATCCCATTCTATTCCAAGAATGAGCATGATCATGTTGAGCATCTGTGGGTTGTGTTACAAACCCTACAGGAAAAGCAGTTGTATGCTAAGTTGAGTAAGTGTGATTTTTGAATTTAGGAGGTAACTTTTCTAGGACATGTTGTTACTTCTCAAGGAATTAGGGTTGATCCTAGTAAGATTGAAGCAATTGTCAACTAGAAGCTACCTCAGAATGTGACTAAAGTGAGAAGTTTTCTAGGTTTGGTGGGTTACTATCGCCAGTTTGTGAAGGGGTTTTCAGTGATAGCATCCCCTTTGACTAAGTTGTTACGGAAAGGAGTGAAGTATGAATGGTCAGATAAATGTCAAAGTAGCTTTGATCAATTAAAAAGAATGCTTACTGAAGCTCTTGTATTGGCTCAACCCACTTCTGATAAGGAATATGTTATGTTTAGTGATGCATCTAGAAATGGTTTGGGTTATGTTTTGATGCAGGATGGAAAGATAGTTGCATATGCCTCTAGGCAATTAAAGCCACACGAACAGAACTACCCTACACATGACCTTGAACTTATAGTGGAAGTGTTTGCCTTCGAGTTTAGTTGAAATCTCGCCTTTTGATCAACAGACCATCTGATTCGTGGAATAGGATTTCCTTCTTCATCTACCAGTGTGTATGGTCCATTTTCTATTATGTCCCAAAGGTCAATATGAGTAGATTCGATAAAAAACCGCATTCTATCTTTCCAGTAGTGATAGTCTTCTCCGTTAAACGCAGGAGGTCTACTGACTGAGGCACCTTCCACTATGTATATGTGTGATTCCGCCATGAATCTTTATCCACACTTTGTTACAGTGGTCCTTGGACACCAAGCTCTGATACCAATTGAAGTGAATCATATGTTAATAAAGACTTAATAATCGATATACAAATGCATAAGAAGGGGGGTTGAATTGTGTATTCTTTTTCACTAATCCCCTTTTTAACAATTTCTTTAAAAGAAACTTATTCTTTTCTCAAACTATTGAAAATCAATATTGTAAAATACTTTATGAATTCTCGTATGAAATAGTAAGATTGAAAATACAAAGTTAAGAGAGAGTTAAGAGTTGAGAATTGAAAGAGTGTTACACAGCCAATTTATACTGGTCCACCCCAAACCGTGGGCTACGTCCAGTCCTCAGAGATCTTTATGAGATTTCATTATCTTTCACAACGTTACAAGTATTCTTTGATATCGAGCCTCTTCAGATCTCTTACAACAAGTATTCTTTCACATTTAGCCTCTTCAGGCTATCTGCTATTCTTTCAATTGAAAGAGTTTTGAGCTTTTGTTACAGAAAGTGATAGCTCTAGTTTTTCACACAATAAGATTTCTTAACTTGCTAAGCTTCTTTCAAAATCTCTAACTTCAGCAGTCTTCGACTTCAACTCGTATTTATAGCCTTCATCTTCAACCGCTTCTTGATAACTTCTTCTTTCTTCTTATTTCTTGATCATTCAAGAATCAGTTATTCAGTTGAGTTCTATAACTAGCTCAAGCTGATTATTATCGGTTCTTCCGTCTCACTTCCTTTCGTCTGATTTTTGTTTTGCGCGTCTTCCTTCTCACTTTTGGTTTGCGCCTTCCGTCTGTCTTTTGATTTGCGCTTCCGTCTGATTTTCTATCATCTGACATTTGTCTTTTGTGCTCCCGTCTGATTTTTAGCTTTTGCTCCTTCCATCTCATATTCTTCTGCTTTCGTCTGATTTTCTTCTTTCATTATTATTTGTTCTTCATCAAAATCATTTACGTAAATTCATTTTGACTTAACACAGAGAGGGACAACATGATCTGGTAATGCGCATATCACAGTTAGAGCTATATGATTAATAGATATAGAAGGTGTTAGTATGAATCACAAGACGCCTAAGAGTTACGATACCACCTCCATTATCTTGAAGCATTTTTAGCTATTATGAGTTATTGAATTAAGTTAGAATATAAAATGATGAATAACATAATTAGATGGATTTTTACTTGCTACATTATGAACGAATGCTTTAGTTATTGATTTGGATGAAAATGCTTAGTTTTTTTTTTACACATGAGCCTGAATTATGAGGTTTTGAGCCTAAAAGCACTTACTATCATTATATTGTGCTCTATTTTCCTTTGTTATGTAAATATAATACATAATCGGGTGATTCTAGGACTTGCTTTTGTTATGCATGTTGAGATTACATCTTTAAATTAGAGGCATTAAGATGAAAAAGGCACCTAGATTATACTTTTAATGAGTCTTTTCTTTAATTTTACCTTACCTTATTTTTATCCTTAGGTATAACCAATTTTAAGCCTTGACCTTTTTTTTAGATTGTGTTAACCATGTGATAAGCTAATTATCATTTTTGTTATTAACCTGATATTTTTTTCACCTTAAAGGAGTGTATTTACTCGATTATATAAGAGTTTAATCAGAAAAAGAAAAATTAAAAATGAGGAAAGGTGTTAGTTCATATATTGAGGTCATATTTTCTTATTTATTAGTTATCAATATGTCTTATATTCTCTTTGTAAGCATGAAACAAAAGAAGACAAAAAGTGCTTTAGAGTATTGAAATTATGAAAAGAAGAAATAGACGATACTTGATGTGTTCTACACCTTATTTACATTTTATAAGGAGATTTGAGTTGGTTGAATCAAATTTTTGTATAGTTATATTTATACAATGTCCTTCATACTTTCTAAAAAAAATTCCTTCATGTTGATTAACCCACAATCTATCTTTTACCATACCTTACCTAAACCTTATATAAAGATCTTTTGATTTTTATGCCTCTAGTTTATTTTATAGTTGTGGAGATGTGATATATTCATAAGCGTATGGCTAAGATTCCTTTTATGTAATGATTTGAGAGGTTTATTGATTTTTACCCCAAACACTGTGAGTGAATAAATTAAATCTTTTGTGTGAGGGTGTTAAATCCTATGATACTTGATTTCAGAAGGACTATCAAAATATCATTTGTGATGTTGGATTGTGAAAATTTGTTCTAAAATTGTTGACTCTTATTGTATTTTAATTTGATTGTTGAGGTATACAATTTGAAGTGTGAATAAATAGGTTGAGAATCTTGAGATGAAGAAGAGGGGGATATTAAGAAGAGTTGATGAATTATAATTATTTTCTTGAGGACAAACAATTGCTTAAGTGTGGGAAAGTTGATAAGTAGTGATTTAATCATATTTTTAGTCTCATATTTAATGTATTTTCCTTGTTTATCCAAGTATTCTGATTGATTTTGATACTTATATTGTTTATATTTTGTTTCAAAGTCTAATTCACTCACTTGGAGCAAAAAGGAATGAATTTGGACTAGTCTGGAGCAATGTATAGTTGTTTTGATTGAGTTATGGTTACGAGGCAATGTATATGGTCATATAGTTAAGTTTGAAAATGTGTTGAATATTTCTTGTGGAACGTGCCCATGTTGGCTAGGAACAAACTTGTGTTGAATAGCAAGGAGGCCATATTGACGATACATGGTCATATATGTGCGTATGTTAGCTTTGAAAATTGTCATGCATCTAGTTGGGAAACACGACCATCAACATGTCCTTGTTAATGCTTGTGTATCTCACTCACTGTATCTGAATTTTAAATTAAAAAGATAAGATTTGAGTTTTAAAAGGAAGGAGGAAGTAGAAAATACGAGGGAAGAAACCTTAAAACAATTAAAAAAAAAGGAGAAGAAACAACCAAAAAAAACTATTGTAGAGCAGATTTTTATCATTCTAGAGTGAAATTTGTAAAGATTTTAAGGATTCTAGTTATGTTTTCCTGGATTTTGAGTTTTCTCTTTAGTTTTGGTGTTTTATTTTATATTATCATGAGCTAAATACCTTTTGATATCTAGATTAGATGAACTCTAGGATAGATCTTGTAGACTTTATTTTGATTTAATATATTTTTTAATTTTATTGCGATTCACTTATATATTCATATTCATTATTGAATTAATATAGTCATCGTATTATTTTATGTGTGATTTCATATAGTTAAAATTGAGAAATTCATTGTATGAATAGATCTAGCAGAGTTTAAAGGAGTTACATGCATTATAGAGATATATCAACATAAATCTTTCAAATTAGGATCAAACCTAGTAGTAAAATTCATAAGTCGGTTAATACAATTCTAAAAGTTTTAATTAGAAAGTGATTTCAATTAATTAACTTAAAATTATGTGTTAATAATATTGAGAAAGATATTAGTATAATTTAGGAATTTTCATGGTCTACCTTTAATAAATTGATTAGTGAAATCATGATTGCATGAGAAGTCCTAAGGGGATTCGAAGTCCAAGTATCATTGTTTTATTGGTTGATTTTGCACTCTTTTGCTATCTTAGTTTCTTTGATTGTGTTGATTTATTTTATTTTATTTTAAAAGTTAATTATCACCAACACCTTAATTTCAGTTAGATAATAGGAAAAGAGTTAGTACTAGCACTCATAGTCTTTGTAGGATTGACATTTATCTCTTTGAGCCCTACACTATATAATAATAGGTCCACTTGCCTTAGATAGACTATAAATTAAAGGAGTTAAGTTAAATACATTGTATACGATAATCCACTATTGCCCTCTTTATTATTTCGAATGAGTGGTGAAATTTAGAGATTCATAAGGTATCTACAACCGTTATTACGCTAGGGAGGTCCTTTTATAAAGTTTAACAACTTGTCCTTCTCTAGCTTGTTATACACGTTCAACATCAAAGATATGAATTTTCTCTCATATTCTTGCACTAATCAATCTTACTTTAATCCCTTTAAAGCTTCCATTATGAGCCATGAAGTATTGTTGGGAGGAATTAGGCAACTATCTCTCTTTTTATTTTCTCCCAAATGTCAATAGGAGGTTTACTTGCAATAATATTATTAGAGGTCCTTGTCCTCCACCATAACTTTGCATCATTCACTATATATATCATTGTGATCAATAACTTTTTCAAATCAGACACCTTTTTCACTTGATATCCTAGAAAAGTTTTTAAACTTTTTGGCACTTTGATTTCCATAAAAATTTTAGAACTCTTGCACCTTCACTAAGGTGCTTTTAGATTGAACTTCTAATTTGTGCTTAGACATAGCACGTGTAAACACTAACAAGTCATTGCTCAGCCCCTCATGAGCTTTCAACTGTTTCTCAATTGCTCTTTTTGTCTTTTGAAACTCATTCATCACAGTTTTAAAATGTTCCAAACAAGGAATCACACCCTCTTCTATTAAGGCTAGAGGACCAATGATTGCCTCTGTTCGAGTAACTCTTTTTTACAATATTGATTCTACCAACCATTGCTTCACCAATAGTGTAAGAACTCCTCACCAAGCTTTAATACCAGTTGTCCTCTTTAGAGCTTTAGGATTGTCATTAACCAACTAGCTCTAATATAAGTTATCCTCCTTGGAGCTTTTGTTCATCATTAGCTAACTAACTATGATACCAGTTGTCACAAAGGCTTTTTCAAACGCAATGAAACTAAAGTAAATTTGTTGAAGTCTTCATTTGATAGTTAAGCTTTAAATCTCAAAGCTCATCTCAGTTTGCTTTTGTAATTGTTGACCAATAAGTTCATTAGCTTTTGAACATGTTACGCCCCTCGTGTTTAAGTATTTCACTTACACCAATATATAAATGTTTTGGACAACTCAATTAAATGGATAAATAAGAGAGATGCAGTAAAAACTAACCTTTTATTAATCTATTCACAATAATTAATACAAAAGAACTCAAGGAACTTCCTCTTCAAAGCACTTTATAATAATACAGCTAAAAGAACTCCCTAGTTGAAAGAACTTTCCTATAAGTTCTCAACTCTCTTACGTATAATTAAATGTACCCAAATTCCCCAAATGGAGTATAAAGGATACCTTTATATATACTTACAAGAACTTATGGACCAAGTAAAATAAAGCTACCCACTTTCTCTACTAACCACTAAGTTAGGAGGACTTACCACTTCTTCCACTATGTTCACTTAGTGTGGAGTTATAGGCCAATAACTCCTTTTTTGTACATGGAATAAGTGTTTAGAAGATGTCAATCCATCACCACATTATTTGACCCACTTTTCCACTCCTTTAAAAAGTAGTTCCACTTTGTTAGGTATTGTTCTCATTTTTTTAGACCACTACTTACATGTTTTTGCCATTTATTGCCACATTATTGCATTCGATTTAGCCATTCCAACTCATCTTTGTGCATGGTCAATTTAAGTACGTCTATGTTGCAATCTCATTGCTTTATGACCTAAGTTAACATCATTCCAAGTTATCATATAATGAACCCCACACTTTTACATACCTTTCGACGTTCTCATCTAAGTTAAGTGCCTTCATACGCTCTCAAAATTAGCACGACTTAGTTTGTTATATCATATTTTGACTTCACATCCGAATCTTATCTCTCATTGAGTATTAATGATGTGTATCATTGCATGCCAATGCTTGTCTTCTCATGAGCTATTTTCAATAATGTTCCTTTTGCCTTGCCTATTAGTAAGACTTTGCCTTTTTTGTCATTAACATGTCATTTTCATGTCAACCAAAGTGTCAAACATCGGGCAAGACTCGTCAATACTTGCACAATTCTACAACTTGAACTTTAAATGTCTAACGCCTGTCCAACTTAAATGTTAATGTAAACTGTTAGTTAAGTATAGAGATGGCAATAGGGCCTGGGTTGAACGGGCCTCGGGCCCCATTTTTTGAAAATTTTTGGCCTCGAGTTGCCTGGGCCTAGCCCGATCGCAAGCCGACAAGTAATAACAAAACGACACTGTTTTGTCAAAAATGATGTCGTTTTAACATTTTAATTTTTAAAAGATAATTTGTGTCGGATTAAGTTGGGCTCAGACTTGGTCTGATTCAGGCTTGAACCAACTATTTCGGGCCTGACCCGACTCATTGCCATCGTTAGTTAAGTACAATATATTTGAAATAGAGTTTTTAGTGAATTTAAGGGTTGAATTAAAAATTTTAGTAGTTAGATGATTTGATTAAAAAAAAGATTAAGTTGGAAGACTTCCACATCTTCACCAGTTTACAAATATAATGCCAAGTCTTTATGGCCTTCATCTAATTGGATAACTTTGACTATGAACAGGGCTGGAGTAAAATTTTTCGTACTAGGACCGTCTACGCAAATGTCCTTTTCCAGCCTTCCAAATACATGGAAAAATATATTTTTCTGTTATCTAGACATGGACGAAGTTGGACTAATCTCATAAGCGACATTTGAACTTGCACTTCTAAATTTGTGATAACCCAAAGAGATTTGTTTAACTAATAAAACAGAGAGTCTAGGTCAAGTAAAGTTATTGATTTTTCTAAAGAGCTCTTGAGAGTACAATATGGAATTAAGCAAGCTCTATGTTATGTCATAGACACCCAGTATAACTTACCATTGACATGGATGTGCAACTGCAATCTAGAAGCGTTGATGTTTCAAAGTTTTTTCTTCCCGAGGACAAAAAGGGCTTGTACAAATTAGACCATCTGTTTTTCTAAAAATTACACTTTCCGGCTGGAGTAGGGTGGAGTGGAATCTCAAATCTGAACACTTCAAATTCAAGGAAAGAAAGGGTTGATGAGGTGGAGCTTTCCGATCAAGACCCCCGCTCGTGTGCCACCGTGTTTTTGTACACGTGTGCATGCGCTCAAAGGAGGTGCAGCGCTGACAAGTAATATATGGAGCCGATGAAAGGAAAAGCTCCCACGCACTATTAATACAGTTTAAATATTTAAAAGAAACAAACAAAGAAAAGTCTATATATACATTGGAACAGGAGGTTGATTTATATATAAGTAGGTGAGGGCAGTACTCCATTTTTATCTGTTATGTGTGCTGGTGAAGACAGACTGAACTTTGATCTCTCACATTAGCATTAGCTCTGAACTGCAGTTAGTTAGTATAGCTGCTGGGGTTTTGTGGGAGATGGGAAGGCAACCATGCTGTGACAAAGTAGGATTAAAGAAGGGGCCATGGGCAGCTGAGGAAGATAAGAAACTAATCAACTTTATCCTCACCAATGGCCAATGCTGTTGGAGAGCTGTTCCTAAGCTTGCAGGTCTCTCTATCTAAAGCTTCTTACATATCTGTCTGTCACCGCATTATTAGTTCCTACAATCTATTCCTTCCCCTGTTTTTCCTTCTCTTGTCATCATCTCGTGATTATTCAACTAGAAAGAATCAGTTTGCTAATATGGGCAAGAGAAGTGATTAATTTCTCATATCTCTGTAGTTTAACATCATTGCAGGATTGTTAAGGTGTGGAAAGAGTTGCAGGCTGAGATGGACAAACTATTTGAGGCCAGATTTGAAGAGAGGCCTACTGTCGGAATATGAAGAAAAACTGGTGATTGATCTTCATGCCCAACTGGGTAACAGGTTGGTTTTAGTTCTATTTACTTGTATGTTCTGTTTAACCTTATTCCTTTACAGTCTTTAAATTATTTTGCCCAAATCGGAGTTAAGATGCTCTTTTAAAACAGACTTTTGTCGGTATTTTGTGATAATTCAATAATACCGGGCCTACGAGCATTTCACTAATGTAGTTGATGACAAATGTCAGTCACAACCATCTGGTCCTCCCACCATTAGTGGCTCCAATGATTTCTGTGTTTGCAGGGGTCCTAAACAGCCTATGCCTATGATTATTCATTGTTGAAAGTCTAAATAACTTCTTATTGTTTCTTTGACAGATGGTCCAAGATAGCTTCACATCTCCCGGGAAGAACTGATAATGAAATCAAGAACCATTGGAACACGCACATCAAGAAAAAACTTAGAAAAATGGGCATGGATCCTCTCACTCATCAGCCACTCTCACCAACGACTGAGCAAGAGCAGCCACCACCTCCACAAGAACATGAACAGAAACAGAATCAGTCTTCTTCTTCAACGTCAGATCAATCGGACCAGAACAAGGAACTGGAAACATCTTTACAATCAACCATAACTGAGCTCAAGGATGATAACATGAGCATGACTAGTCCATTTGACCCCATGGATTTAATTAACGGATTTAGCATCGAAGATGTCCCAATAATTGAACCCCATGAAATATTGGTCCCTTGTTCGTCAACTTCTTCGTCTTCGTCATCTTCCAATTATGCCTTCAACAATGTCCTCGAAGTCATGGAGTTCCCAGATTTGGCGTGGCCGAACAATGGCATTGACTTGTGGGGTGATTACTACTTGAGTAGTTGGGATTCGCTAATCAATGACGCTGGAAGTGACATAAAGATGGCAGCTTCTATTGATCCTCCTTTCAGTCAGTGCCCAAGATTGGGTTTGGACAAAGATTCCTGGACATATGGGCTGCTTTGATCTGAAAACATTTTCATTTATAAGTCGTTTCACAGGGAAAGCAAATAAGTTAAGAATCCGGGAAAAACCCCTTCTTTGATTTACCTCTTTACTCACACTTCACTGCTTTGAGCAAAACAAACAGTGGGTTGTGACCAAACTTTATGTAAAAAATGTTCAGACGTTATTTCATTCTCTTTTTCTTTCTTGCCAGCAACTGCAAATATATGATATCAGTCTGCAAATGAATTACTACTCAACTTTCTAGACAGGTCGTGTATTTCATTTTCTTCCATGCCAAACCGATTCCAGTTGAAGGCATATTTATGTATCAAATCATTTAAACTAATTGACATGATTGTTTGTATCAATTTGACCTGAGTTGCATATATTGTAATTACCCAAATTCTACAAGGATTTGATTGTATATGATAGTAATTAAAACGGATGAAATTACTTCTTTGTGACCACAGCTTCTTTGTAAAATTACAAAAAGCATGTTATATGCATTATAACTCTCCCTAAACTCCTTGTAAAGGTACGTTAACTAGTAATTAAGCCGAACAAATTGAACAAGCATAACTATGATATAACAGATGACTTTGTTAATACATAACTACATGTCTCCTGAAATATCCATCCACTTGATCAAAATTTAATTAATACATGAGTATATTTCGTATAAGTAGACCTCACTGTACGAAAAGAAAAACAAATTAAGATTACAGGGGATCGGAGGGAGTGTTAAACCAGGAAGTAAACGGCAGGACTTGCAGAAATGGACGACGATTATAATATGATATAAATAAAAATTCCCCAAAAAAGAACATTTAGGCTTTTTACTATTTTAAGTGTCTATCAAATGACTGCTTTTTTGTTTTGTTAGACGTGACGCCCAACTCCAGAAGTTCCGACTATTCATTGGACCGGTGTCTGGTAGGCCTATCTTACGTGTGCCTTACGAAAATCTTACGTGTGAAAATAGTGATGATCCCTCCGAGCTAATTAGATTGAAGCGCGGGATGCAAGAAAAGAGGAGATTGTTAAAGCAAACAAAGCAAATTGATTGAATGGTTTTATTAATTAAGTGTCATTTTAGCTTATTAATTATAAGATTAGTTAATTAAACGTGAAGAGTAGTTCATTACATTACATGGCAATATCAATTTTACATTCCTTTACTTTGCTTGCCTAGGATTCTAAGGTTTTGTTTGTCGTGTACGGGAAAACCGTAGGTTACTGGTAACAATATAATGACGTCCATCCAACCGTATAAGTATATGACAGAAAGTAAAAAGTGCCTCTGTCATTGGAAATAAATGTGTAATAAATACATATGTTCGTATTTTTTTGATAATTTTTTTCTTATCAAATTTAGGTAACTTTTTCTTAAAATCATATTAAATTCTCTCTTTTCATTATTCTATTTCAACTTTGTTCCGTGTCTAATATGACGTTTTTTTAAACTAAAAAGAAACTACATTATATTAAGTGCAGAAAGACATCATATTAAACGTGGAATAGAATTAGAATAGGGTTATTAATTGGAATAAAGAATCTGGTCCCAATAGTTGCAATCATCAAGATTGCAATTTTGATGATTGCAACTTTGATCAATTTTAATTATTTAAAACACTACAAATATCACTCTTAGCAAAATAATCTATCTGCCTAAAAATAATTTTAAGAAATAGATACCACATATATTTTTAGATGTGTCAATTTTTGTATAGCAACCTTTTACCCAAAGATATTCATAACAAATTCATGGTTGTTAATGTATGATGAAATAATCTGACAGGTGGGCCATCCTAAACCTGAATTTTCACATCAGCGACGACTCCTAAGTAAACTATCGGATTACGCCATAATAGTTGAAGCAAGTCTTTGTTTACAAAGTCTATGGATAATGCAGGCACATTCAATTTGACTGTTCATAAAAGTAATAATAATGCATTAAAAAAATAAATATATTGAGAACAAACTAAATATAGTCGAAACTATTATGATCTAAGATTTTCGTCCTTTAAACTATATAATTTTATATGACTTGGACCTTTATTTACTTAAAATTTACTACCTCCTATTTTAACTAATAATAAAAGAGTTGATTTATATACGTTGGCTCATTATCAGATGGTAATATAATATGTATTAGGAACAAACATTTCTTTAATTTGAGCTTCCAACTTACCACAGTTTTCTGTTCAGTACTATATATAATTCTCGGCTTTTGTTTATTTGTTCGACGTGGTTTTAAGTTACGCCTTTATCAATCATCTTTTACTAGTTTATAATTTCTAGAAGCTAACGATTTTATATTTTTATTTTCTAATAATTTTAATTTATAATTTCTTGTCCCTCCTCTGTACTTTGTGGATATAAGGTAGAAAATAACAACTACCCTTACTGGCTAAAAAAGTCCATATAATGGTACATACCTTAATTACTGTTGAATAATTCAAAGTTAAATTGGTCAAGTGACCAACCTAATTAAGTCTTGGCTTCATATCATCTTACTATAACTTAAAAGAATTTAATAGTTATTATAAATCCATTTGAGAAAAAAAAAAAAAAAAAGGATCACATAAGACAAAGTTAAAAAGCAATAAATAAATGGAAATTACGAATAAGTTCATAATTTTCTAATAAAAAGTCTGTAAGTAATATCTTGATCACCACTAGCTAACTTGATTACTGTAGGGTAGTGATAATTATAAAAATAAGAGTTGAGAGTTTTGAAAACATAAAAAGCTTTGAAAATTCAAATAACTAATCCGTGTATATGTATAAGTCCAAATAGAAAAGCAAATTTCAACCTAGAAAACGTGTCTTATGTAGTTGGTATCATTTATGATGGTCTGTCCAAGTTTTGACTCCCATATAAAAGCAGTATTAATTTATTTACATATTTTAATAATGCAGTCAATTAACCCAGTGGTTTGGCGTAGGTGGTACATGTCTTCGTCGCTTAACCAAGTGGTTGGGGGTTCGAATTTCACTCTTGGGAATGCAGCAAGCTCCTGGGTTAGCTGTAGCCCTCTCATGTTGGAGATGTTCCCGCAACGAAAGGATTCGTCACTGATTCTGTCGGTGGATACCTTGAGTGTACCAAAAAAAATAATGCAGTCAGTTAAACGCAAGGTGGCTGATGGCAATTTGCAATTTACATGCCTTTCTCTGTAAAACTTAAAATGATACTTCTTTTTTAAATGATCAAAATTAGTATATATTTTATCTATATATATATATAAATAGAGGGTGTTGACTTTGTAACAGTAATAAGGAATATAAGACTAGAGAGGAGATTCTCAACTAGACACATCATTGTCCATTTGTCGTATGATCAGCACTTGCGCTGAACAACGGCAAAAAAATCTATAGAGTCGTTCAACTAGGAGTAAATGACTGGTAAAAGAGCCAACGCGGTTTTAGCCCCCCTCACGTATTCATAGTAGGAAGATTGTCTATATCTAAGAACGGGACAGCCCAGACCAAGACGCTGAAACATGGAAGTATAAACGGAAGTTTGAACCGAGTAGAATCATCTGATATTTTTTTTTACCATGTGAAACCTTGAACTTGATCTGCCACTTCTTTTGAAAAAGATCTCGTTACCATCGAAACTGTCAACTTCAACATCAACTCATTCACACTTTCGTGATGATTTTGGCCTTTGCTCTAGACAAACCCCCATGGATAGTAGCTAGGGCAAGTTGGTGTTCTTTAATTAATTTAACTTCCACATTGTGGAAAAACACATCATTGATATTAGCGTGTGCCTTTTCACTTCAACAATTAACGTCAAGTGAGCTAGATGATGGATTTCAACCTAAATATTTTTCAACATGTATATTTTTTTAACTTTTTATATAGTCAAGTATTAGAAACCATATAGTCTAGTTTAATAAAAGATTCAGTGGTGTGTATAGCCATGTTTTGATGATTCATAAGATTGAATCAGCAAATTAAAAGATACTCCTACCAAAGAGGATGTTAGAGACGACAATTTAAAATACTTAGCTTGCAACAGTTGTGATGTGATATGTATATAAATTAACAGTTAATTTATTAATACATAACTTTGTTAACATATGGTTTAGTATCACTAACGGTTTGAAGATAAGTTGTTAATTACATTTGATTGCAAAATATGGATACTGTCGGCACCAAGAAGTCGCTAATTCTTCTCTTTAGTAATTAGAAAAAAGGTTGTATTGTATATATTGAACTTTTCTAAATTTTGCATTTAGCAACAGTTTTTAATGAACCGTCATTTTCGTTATACTAACTTAAATTATGAACCACTGCATAACTGAGATTTATTTTTCGTCAAAATCAAAAATGTTTTTGTCGAACTTGAGGGATATATAGTGGATATGCTCAAAAAATAAATAAATAATAATAGTCGTGAGAGAGAACACTAAAGATTTCAATTCCGCGTGGTTGGATTAATGTAATGAAAACCACATTTCCAAAAGCCGGGGTCTAGTCATTGAGTCATTCTCAACCCCTGTCCGGTAGGACTGTCCCGTCATATATAGTCCCCAGATGCCAAAACCTGCTCCACACACGCACAAAACTCCACCAGTTCCATTTATGACAAATGGCAGTATCTTGCAGCCCTATTTTGATTCTCACACATAAGAAATATGTAAGTAATATGCATATATTAAGTCAAGAGTCGGAGAGTGTGATGATATGATCACGTATCATTAGTTTGCTTAAATGCATAGCTATGTAGCAACAGTTACAGCTGCAGTAGTTTTATGTGGTTCACATGTCCCCTAATCTTTGTTATTGCTTATGGTTTTAATTTCTAAGCCCTTTAAGGAGCTGCAAGACAGTGGGAAGAACATAAACATTATGTGACTTGATACTTAAGATTTTGGCCCTTTAAATCTAAAATATTCCATTCCAGCCAGCGAAGGTTCTATTCATCCATGACAAGGTGATGAAGATCGTCTTGTACCTGTACAGTTGCAGCCTAACATTGCTCCACGAGAGTCTTGGATTTACCATCATGAGCCACTGAATATTGGACACTTTGTTTCCATATGATCGTGGGATATCAGATGCCATCATAAAGGCAATGTTGAAATATTGACAAGGATTTTATGATATTTTTAACAGCCAACTGATATTAGTAGTTATCTTTATTGTGTTAGAATACTATTGCATATTAAAATTAACTTGAGCTTTTTGTAATTTTTTGTGAGTCAATTAGAGTTAAATAGGGTAAACCTTTTCCAACAAATGATTATGTAACAAAAAAAACAATTGATGTTGGTCAAATGGGAAAAATTAAGGATTGGAGATTTTAAGCAGAAACATCTTGTTTAATTTTAATTGATTAAAGAAATATAGAGTAAGAAATTACGAGTGCTTCTAATGCAGTGTTTATGATCTATAGAATCTATAATAAACAGGTCAATTGAATCTCCTAATAATTAAATATTTTATCTAGCTCAAATTCAATTTTTAGAAACTTATTAAATGTGAAATATTATTGAATTGATAGTTATCTTAACTTATGTGACAATGCATTATTTATCATTTATTCCTTTTTCAAAATTAACCCCTCATTTTCTGTTTTATCCATTAAGTACAGAATCATTTTATATATTGAGTTTATAAAATGTGTGCTTTTTTCAATTTAATTTAAATAGATTTTCACTAACATGATTATTATTTATTTTAGTCAAGCATAATCATTGTTAAGTTTTTATAGTGATGACGAAAAGGACTTACTACCACACTTAGGTTATGAATTGATATTCAACTACAAGTCTAATTTTTCAATGCTAGATTGAAAATTTGTAGAAAGTGTTTAGGACTGACGAGTTCAAGATATGACTTGTATACATGAACGATTTCGTGAGTTAACAAAAGCCACGTGTATTAATATTGAACACTCAATCCTCTACCTAACCAAACCACCGCAATCCGATACGTTACGTCAATAATTGAAAGAAGGAATGGTACAATTATATCGGAGGGCAATCGCTTTGCGGATTTGTTAGCACATTATAGCTATCGTCTACTTATAGGAGTCCACTGGTTTTGTGATATCGTTGAGGGTCTATCTTCGTTACTAATTGCAGACTCAGTTGAGGTTTTCTTGTCCCGTATCACTATCCTGCAGTGCAGTTCTCTTCTCTTCTCTAGGCTTACGCCCGTTTCTTTAACACCAAAAAAAAAACCTGTTAAAAGTCAACTAACAATGGCTTAATTAGTAGATAAATAATTGTAGTTCTGGTCGCTTTCTTTTACCCACCACATTTATTTCTTTTACCCACCACATTTATTTATGTGGAGTTAGTCTTTAAAGGAATCTTTAATCTTTCGTACAGCACAAAAAGCAAAGGACCATAACTACTCAAAATAGGAAATTAGAAACCAAACATTTTGTCAAAAATTGTAGGTTGTCACTTGTCAGCAAACGGTAGGCACCGTCAGTGCCTACCATTGTTGAAAGCCTATAAATAGCCAGGAAATGAAGGAAGGAAAAAAGCGGACAAGCAAACAGAGAGAAGAGAAAAATAGAGAGAAGTGAGGTGAGAGAGAAAAGAGAGAAAAAGAAAGAGGTAAAAATATTTTGTATATTTTTATAGGTCTAGTTTCTTCTTGTAATTCTCCAATTTTTTCAATAGTAAAAATCTTCTATCTTTGCCCGTAATTTTTACCCTAATTTGGGAGTTTTTCACGTAAAATATGTGTGTTCAGTACTACTCCCTTAGTCTTATTTAGCTGCGAACCTGCTCTAATCCGATCAATTTACACAACAAGTGGTATCAGAGCGAGGTCAGAAAATTATGACGAATTTTTTGGCGTAATCCGTTCGGAGTTCCGGCGAGCACAGTGAAAGTCGATGAATAGTAACCAAAAGGTGACAACTATTCATTCATTTAATTTTGCGTTATACTGTGTAGTTACTGTTATTCAGTAATATTCACGTACATAGTACTATTTACATATACGGAGACTATTCATACATACGAGTACTATTCCTGCATACATGTACTATTCATACATAGGGGTACTATTCATACGTACGGGTACTATTCACGTGAAGTGGTGGGAGCTAAATTCTGTTCGTGATAGAAGCAATGGCAGCAAAATTTGAGATTGAGAAGTTCAATGGGAATAATTTC
>JANZLH020000022.1:2914519-2925500 GCA_026770325.2 Erythroxylum fimbriatum | reverse complement strand
ATCAATCATTAACATATACACCCAAATGACTTAAATACATCTTTGAACTCATATACAACCATATGTATATATCAATACATCTTTATAAGACAAATCATTATCATTATCATTAATATTTTTTAAACTAGAGGATACATCACTATTTGTTAATAAAGCATATACTTACCACCTTAATTTCATATTCTTTAGTCTCCTAATTGTTTATATTGTCCAATTTGGCCTTTGATTCCTTCTTTATCTTATGACCCTCTTTCTCATTCTCCTCACTGTTTCCTTTCTCGGTCACTACATTTCTTGATTCAATAGTTAATCATTATAAGTTAAAGTCTATGATAAAAATCATAAGCTATTTCATATATTTGGATACTATTTAATACATTCTATCAAATGAACTAAGAAGAATATGCATAGCCTAATTGTCTAAAGTATTAAATCTCTCATTATTGACATCCCACTCATTTTTATGTATAGCGTCCCTTAATTTAAAATCTTTGGCCATAGAAAATAATCCATCCTATTTTTCCAACACATGTAATCATTTTTGTTAAAGAATAGAACAATAATAATATCTTGTCCCTCTATATATGTTAAAAAACTGATGAAAATTATGCAATAATTATTTTAGGTCAAATTTCATTAGAAATTCTTATACAAACTTAATGAACTAATTGCATATACTAATATATATGGTTATGCAAAAAAAAAAAAGACAATCATAAAACAATCATCACAATAATAAAAGAGTATAGGCGAGGGACATAAAATTGATTTATAATATTTTAACTAGACAATCAGTGGCCTATGTCTACTCTCTATGCTCTATTTGAGATCAATTTACGACTATCTTCTTCACTAGGTGAGAAGAATCTTTTGTACATATGCCTTCCTAAAGGTGAGAAATACTTTTAAAAAGAAAAATTTTCAAGTAAGCAACCCTTACATATTTTCCTTTCTTATCGTGAAGAGGAACGATTTTACACATTTTATTTGCTATGGATGAATATAAGCCTTAAAAGTTCAATTACCCTTTTAATTGATATTTTAATCACTCCGAATATAATTCAAGAATTTCGTTCTTAATCACATAATGCATAATAAGTTAAATGATGCTCTACCTTCTACTAACCGATCGATGTCCCTTTGGTTAGGGTATCAACTAGTACATTCCTTAATTGGACACTTTACATCAATATTATAGCAAGATTAAGTTCTATGTTTCAACTCTTAACTAAAATCTTAATTTAATTAAATAGCAAGTTCGTTTGATTAGTGAACAATGTCTCAATATTCAATGTTAGGTTACTGAACAATTTAACATCTGTACAGTGTCAAATATGACATGTTGAAGTTCTTTCAAAGTTGCTAAAATATATAAATTAAGGTTTTCAAAAATTTTAAATAGTATATGTGATGAATTTTTTTACCCTCAACATTTAAACAGTTAATTATACACACAATATGCAACAATATTTATACAACTTTGACTTTGAGTCTTTACAATGATTTATTATACATATAATTATGCGTGAAAACAAATCAATTCCATCAGCGATTGGCTCAACTCGACTAGTTTTGATTAGCGCATAGCTTAACCGAAGGGCGTTTTACCTGGCATATAGAATAATATAATACGGATCGATTGTTGCTACAACTACAAGAGGCATAAACACCCGTACAATGTCTCGTGCTTTCTCCTGGCCTGGCGTACGTTTTCACGTGGGATTTCTCTACACGATACATTTTGTTCATCCGTTATGGGCTTTCCTATAATTGTTATCTATCGGCTAAACAGAATTGGACCAGGTTTTATCGATTCAACCCACTTAAGGGAATCTGGTGACAGAAAGGGAAATAAAATGATAAATAAGTGAAAATTTCCAACGTGCTCCGGTTGTTAGATTTTTGATTTTGAAGCCAGATTTCATCAATTAATTAGTAATGTTAAATAAAAGGATCAATGTAACCTTATTCCCCATTGCATCATTGGTCCGAATGAAGTTTGGTGGGACCATGTAACTCGGTCCATATATACCAGCAGTCTCTTTCTGAGTGGATCCTAGGTCCTAACCAATCTGCCCTTCCTTACTTCCGTAATAATAATCAACAAAAACAATTAAACTAATTAAGCAGCCTGACATAGGCGCATTTAGGGTTGTCCTGAGCAGTAACTATGATTATGACCATTAGCTTTTAAATTGTAGTATACGTTATCTTCCTAATCTAGTGGTGGCACTGGCAGGGAGGGGGGTTATTGAGAAATACTAGGAAACTGTCGGTAATTAACTACCGGTAACTAAAACAAAAGAGTGTCGTATTATTACCTTGTGTAACGTGTAGGAAAGTCATGGATAGGCACGAAAGAGAACTGACTGCTTCCTCTTATTCTCTTCTTTCTTGAGAGGTAGACTGCTCGGTTTGTTTTATATAACAGTGCCTCTTTTCTATCGGAGGCACATGAATTGGATACGCATGTCGACGTTGGATTGGCTAAACACGAACCCACGTCACATTTTATTAACCTAAGCTTTTGGAAGTAGTAATATTCGACCAACATATGTTTTGGGTCGCTAATGGCCTAATTATAGGCATGGCGTGGCTATGCATGGAGCTAGCTAGTAAACAATATGGAAATTAATATATCTGTTTACTTTAGGATTCCTCTGGCAGATATAGTTTAACGAAGTTTGATTCTCTAGTCTAACCTATTAAACTGTGTGATGCATGTACTACAAATTCCGTTCCGTGATTTTTGCCTGTAACAATTAACCAATAAATACGTACAATATTCTTTGAATGAAAGCTTACTGTAAAGTTGTGATAAAATCAAAACAAAAGATCACATATCCACGTCAATGCAACTTTATATCTACGACCACCCTTCAAAGAGAGTCTTTAGTTGACACTATACATTGGACCTTTATCTAAATCTCATAGCATTTTCAACGAGTCTCTTTGCACGGCTAAGAACAAGAACAAGAACAAATAATTTCAAAAAAAATGATCTAACATATATGCACAAGTGGTGCTGGTGCATGCTATTGCTAGCTATGGCCGTTTGTAGACTAGGGCTAGGCTTCGGATACAAGATTCAAGTGCATGCCATAATGAAACTAATATCAATTCATCATCCCACTCTTAAAAGTAGCTCCCAGCACTGGAATTATAGAAAATACTATCGTGGACAGGAGGATGCTCCTCAAGAATAATAGAAAATACATTTATATGGTATCAACTTGCATAAAGGAAAGAATAATGGAGTTTTAAAATCCTTCAAAGATAGATGTGACTTTTGATTTTTGTTTTGTGGGGAAGACTGAATATGTAAATAAAAACATTAATTTGCACAATAAATACTAAGCTGCCATGGAATTATTTGCATGTCTTTCAATTCCCTGTGTGCAGATGAATATAGGTGTCATGGGTTAATTGATCTAAGGGAAGTATTTAGCGGATAAGCTTCTGGACATGCACAGCAAAGTGATGAATCTTATGAACGAGGGTGTAAGAGCTGACCCGGCCCCATGCATGCAGTCTGGAGTCATCTCCAAAAGCTTTTTAGGAGTGGAGTGGAGAGAAAGAGAGAATCTTTGGTGGGACTCATGAATAAAACATCTTTCCGGTTGTTTTGCTTTATGTCTTTTTGATCCTTGTTTCTATAGATATATTCTTATCTCAGTTCAGTTCATATTTCTGTTGACAGTACTTTGAATGAGTGTGTGAGCAGTTGTCTGTCGTTAGAAGTTGCGCAAAACAAACCAAGTACACTAGCCAGTTTAGAACCTGAGATTTGAAAGTGTGTTTATGTCAATACATCATGTCCCTTTTTATTTGGTTATTTTGTTAAATCACTCATCACTCATCACTCATCACTTCCACTTTTCTTTTCTGTTTTTTTTTTATAAAAATTTTTGCATCCCATTCCCACCGCTGTCTCCTCCACTCTTCCCTTACCATTGCTTTCTCATAATTTAACACTAATACCCACCAAATATCTCCCCTTTCTTTGTCTACTTTCCTCTCTGTCATCGTCTTTCTACAGTTACGTTGCAAAAACTAACAGAGCCACCATCCTGTTTTGTGTGTTGATAATCCAACATACCAAGAAGAGCACTACTGAGGCAGACCTCTCAAAGTTTCTAAGCAGCTTTCTCTCTTTTTGTCCGCGTATCCACAACCTAGTCTGGTACTGACCATTTGCCACTTGCTGCAGAGGAGGGTACGAGCATATATACTAAAACTTTCTGCTTTCACTTCTTCCTTTGGTCATTTTTCTGTTTGTGATTTCTTAAAGTGCAACCGACTGATCAATGGAGCTTGGTGTTGTTATAGCAATTGTGCTTTCCCTTTTTGTCTCTCTGCATGTATGTTTGTGGATTTTACTATGTGGGTTTCTTTTGGGTTGCTTTGGTATGTGCTGAAGGTCAAACTTACTCCAATTGACTTATGAATATGATTGTTGTCACCTGAACTATGCGCTCGTTGATGTCTCCACATCACCTCGCTGATTTGCATATCTTTTATGTATTTCATCACGTGTTGGTCATACATGCTAGATTAAGAGCTTCAAAAATAGGCAGAAAGTTGCTCTTTCTGTAGTTCTCTGTTCTATCTAAGCCGCTTCCCTACTATTCTGTCTTTCCTTTTCAAAACTATGTATAAGTTGAGTTCTGAGTTAGTCTTTGTTTTTTTGGATCAAAGGACATTTTTTTGACTGAATTGAGTTGGTCAATTTTTACTGTAGTTTTTTTTACTAAAAATTGGTATCAACTTCGAGTCTCAGCTTTTGGCCTTTAGGTACTTCTCGAAGGTATTATTTATGCATTTATTTATTTACCGTAGCATCCCAATCTTGCATGACTTTGAACGAGTGTAGGACTTGTCCCTTTTCCCCTTCTTTTCTAGATCCAGGACTAGGATACCTATGCTTGTTGTGTGTAAATTATATGGCTCCCTTCCTTTAATATTGCTTTGCCAATAACTGCCTCCTGCATAAAAGATTCTTGGGAAATACTTTTCTTCTAGTTCTGCAGATCTTTTGATAAGAACTCTCAAACACAAAATATGAAACTCTAGCTCTTCATTGGATAACCAATCTTCTAAGCCAAGTTGATGGCAATTAGTTTCTGTTAGCAAAGTTTTGAGAACTGATGAATGATGTCCTGTACCAAAAACCAAGACATTAGATGAAAAAGATAAGTTCTTACACTAAGTGCCATTATCCTGTCTAAATTTTAAACGCTCTAGTCGTTAATTGTCAATACACGTTAAGAAAGGACATTATTATGCACATGATGAAAAACATCTTGTTTCATTCTGAACCCACTGCTGCCACAACTCTGCCCTCTGTTGCCTCATATCTCCCTCTTTTATCACCAGCAATCCCTATATTGAACTCATGCAGGGCTGAGGAGGAACACGGAGGCAAGTTTTATGGTTTGAATGCCTTTTGTCTTTAGATGAAATTTCAACATCTTAAAAGAATAGCTAAGCCTGAAACATTGTACTGTTAATGAGGTCCCTTAATTTGATCTGTCTTTATCTTTATAGTGGAATCGTGATTTTGGAAAATCCTTGATTATCAGCGATTCTGGAAAGAGTAAAACAGGCTTTTCAAATTCTATTGAGTAAATCTGCCCATTCCCTGTTTGAGACTCCTTCATTCCTTGGTTTCAGGTTTTGAAATTATCATGCTCTACAATGGAAATAAAACGTGAATCGCCCCATGTTCTTTAGTTAGCGCACCTTTTTTCTGTGTATCATTCTCTACACTGTAGATTTCTTAGTATCTTTTGTTTATTTTGTCTTTTCACAGAGGTATTGTCAGTTGAAGTAAAATCGATTATGAAGTACTAAACTTAACTTGCAAAATTAACAGGTAAGGATCAAGTAGTTTCACAGATGGTGGTTTAGACTTATCTCAATCTTGGTATTTCTATGCAAGCTACTGAAGTGAATATGAAACTGAACATGGATCTCAAAGTTGAGGCTTCCTCGGAAAATGATTCAGAAGTGAGCAGTCAAGTTGCTTCAAACTTATCCATCCTAGAAGCACCAGTAGGTCACTCCAATGACAGTCTGATAAACTCCTCCATTATGAAAGACGTCATAGTAACTCAGTCTGGTTCTCAACCAGTTTCTTTGGACTTAACACTTAGCTACTATAATGATGAGATAGGGGGAAGGGATTCCGTAGGCTTCTCAATGTCAAGCACAAGCGAAAGTAGCAATGAACCACCACTGCATACTACTGCAGCGGCAACACCGCGGGTATTTTCTTGCAATTACTGTCAGCGAAAGTTCTTCAGCTCACAGGCACTTGGTGGTCACCAAAATGCGCATAAAAGAGAGAGAACATTGGCAAAGCGAGCAATGAGAATGAGCATCTTTTCAGAGAGGTATGCTAGTCTTGCTTCTTTGCCTCTGCATGGATCTGCGTTTAGGTCCCTAGGAATCAAAGCACATTCTTCAGTGCACAACAGCTTCATGCCACCAGATAATAGAAGCGGTGCAAGGTTTGATCATGGTTCTCTGGGCCTGCCAGTCTTCGTGGAGGATGATGAGGCAGAACTTCTGTGGCCAGGTAGTTTCCGTCAGGTAGCTGATGCTGATGATAGTGCTCCAAGTTTTGTACTCACAACCAGTTCAAACATAAATTTATCGGCTGAAACTCCTCCAGTGGACTTGGAAAATTCTGCACCAGATCTCACACTGAAGCTTTGAGTCTGTCAGAACTGTCTTCAATGTCTATGCTCCAATATTCACCTTTGTATAGCAGGATGTGCGGGGGCAACCAAATAATACATACCTTCTATTTTGATCTTTACTTCGATGTTGTAATTTTGTATGTTAAGAGTAAAAGATCATTTTGGAGATTATGTGCTTGTATTGATCTGAATTAGTTCTTTGTTTTATTGTTATCATTCCAAATTGTTCACTTTGAATGAGGCTTGGGGATTTAATTTGTTATGGAAGCTCATTGCTCTTTTGCTTTTTTACAAGATCACAGAATGTTACTACTACTAGACCATACGACGACTGCACAATCTATTTGAGAGCTTAGTCATTCTTCAAGCCGTCAAAAGCCCTTCGATCACGTGACAGTGACAAAGTCGCAAACAATGAAGCGAGTGAAGCTCATTGATGGTTGGACATTCTTTTGGAGTAAAAACTAAAGACACCAAGCCAAGCGGCGTTACTTAGGTTGAAGAGGACCAATTATTAAAACAATGTAATAACTAGGGTAGGTAAAAAAAGTCCACTTGGCCAGCTGTCCTACCTTGTAAAGTGCCTACAAACTAGCGAGTGGATTAGTCACTGGGTTCGCTGGTGGATACCTTAGTCTAAGACCAAAAAAAAAAAAGTCCAAGTTCAGTCTGGCACAACTCGAAGTGAATAAATAAAACTCGATTTGGTCGGACTTCAAAATGAACTTGCATCTAAAACATTCAAGACGTAGACTTAAAATCGGCTAGTTTGGCTGCATATAATGCGGGCTAACCTTCCCTCCACACGCCGTCTCTTCGAACTTTTTTACACTAAATGCTTATGACTTGATACACACGAATCTTCAACGGCCCATACTGGCCTGCCAGCTCGATTGGTCTATTATCTTAGGCATCGCTTGTTGGTTCTTGTGGTCCTAAAGGAATAGGGCACTCTTTGACATCCAGGCATCCTGGTCGACTTCCCCAGCTGACAATATACTAGCCTATGTCCATCAGATACAACAAGCTTTGGTTTGGCAAAGCAGAACAATTCCTGACTAGCAACCACGGTATGAGCAATTTATTGGCTGGAATAAACCAACCCTGGATAGGTGAAACTAAACATGGACGGAGCATGTAAAAGCTCACCAAACTCTGTCTCAGCAGGAGATTTTATTTGCGATAGCGATGGTGTGTAGCTAGGAGGCTTTGTTTAGAACCTAGGATGGTGTTCCTCCTTAGCCGCGGAACTATGGGGCGTCCTTTTCGGTCTGGCTCTGGCCTGAGATCTCAGCTATCGTAGAGTGGAATTAAAACTGGACTCTCAAGTCGTGTTGAATATTCTTTCTGATTCTGCTAATTGCACATCCCTCAGTCCTATCATATTAGGCATTAACGAGTTCCTCAATCGCAACTGAGTAGTCCTTTCTCGCCATATTTACAGGGAAAGAAATAAGAGTGCCGATTGGCTCGCCAATTTTACTGTTAATTTTGACTTAAGGATTACCACTTTTGTACATGCCCCCTCAGGATGTTTCCCGATCCTCCTTTAAGATATAGTTGGGATTAGCCTCCTTAAACTAATCACGTAATTGTACTGCCTTTTCTGATTAATCCCAAAAAAAAAAGCAGCTAGTTTGGTCAAAAGTTTGAAACTCAATTTTTGTCCAAATCTAAACAGGCCCAAGCCTTTAAAAATATTCAAACTTAATGTCAATGTCATCCTTAAGAATAACCATGGTTGCCTAAGAATAACCACGATCAAGGAATGTTGTGTATAACTCGTACATATGAGCTTGCAATTTTGGAGTTTCGAGAAGAAAACGAGTGTCTCTTAAAAGTTTTTTGGGTGAAGATGGCTTGGGACACATGCATGGCTTCGGTTGTGCTCTTTTTTGGAAATCAGAGGTCAAGACACGAGGTAAAGACACAAGTGTGTTCACGTGACAAAGGTGTATGAAATATATGATTTGATATACAACCAATTTTGCCCATGGATAAGGTAGAAAGATCTACAATGGTATTCTGAGTCGCGTCTAAATGTGTAAAGAAGTAGAAGGATCAACGTCTCGAGACATGGACTTGATAGATATTCTGGAAGGAGATAGTAAAATCCATGATCTAGACAAAGGCTTGTTAACGTTCGTGTCATATTTTGAAAAAGACAATGACATCTATATCCAAAGACATCGGAGTATCCCAAATCGTGTCGATCAATGATTAAAAAATATAATTAATTTTACTGATTTAACCGTAAAAATCTTACACCATTCAATGTTTTTGTTCAATTTTTAACTTGTTGATCCGATTTGCTTTAATAACTCTTGTTGTTAAAAACTGATCAGTTTATTGATTAACCGGTAAATTTTTGTAAATTAATAAATTCTTACAAACTAAAATAAATCAATTAATTTTTTATTTAACCATATTTTTAATTAAACTTTAAATTTTTTATGAATAAGGACAATTTCTTTCAATCATATTTCAAATTCTTTAATTTTATTTAATCTTTAGTCAGTTTTATGATGGTTTCATACCGGTTGAACTTTTTAAACTTAAACCTGTTGTTTTACCGGTTTAACTTATGGTTTGGTTTTTAAAATATTAGTGTCAGTGATAGTCAACCTTATCTAGGAAGATATTTTTGATGAATTTCAAACTTTAAAAGGATTTGACCTATTATAATCATGTTTAGACTAGGTAAGGTTTATTAAGAGGTTATTTGAGTAAAATTATATCAACTAAGATTTGCTTATAACTATATGGTTATACACTTATTATTGTAACCATGTTATAATTATTCAATAGTTACTCTTGACTTTTGAAGTTGTCGGTGCACCCAAATAGACAAACCTTATTAAAAATTTTCGTGTGTTTTTGTTATTTATTTATTTCTATTATATTCTTGATGTGTATTATTTATTAATAGGTAGAAGTAAAGCACAATTTAGATAACTATGATTTTGATTGTAAAGTTTGACGTAGAGATGTTCAATGGAACTAAGAATTTTTTTTCCTATGATAAGAAAGAGTGAAGGATTTGTTAGGGCAACATTGCATATTGAAGGGCTTGCGAGATAATAAGTTAGAAGATAAAAGTAAGCTTGCGAGATAAAGAAGGGTTATAGATGCGAATAACGAGAATTGAATGACTTTGTCTAGCAGACGAGGTCATGCATTAGGCCTTAGAGATTACATCCCTTGTGGAAATATGAAAGAAGTTAGAGAGTTGATACATGTCAAAGTCTTTTATAAATAAGTTATATCTAAAGCAAAGACTATGCAGTCTTGATAGCTATTCATGTTTAGCTCAAAGTTTTAAAATTAATTGAAGTTGCTAACTGCAAGTATACGACTCGTATAAAATATTATAGCAAGTTATTGCTCCTTCGAGGATTGGTTATTAACCTTGTAATCCAAATTGAATTTTGTTTGAGTAACCCAAATAATGAGATATTGAAATTACAAAAATTCATAATTTAAAGGTTTGCAAACACACTTCAAAATGTCACAAAAATAAGAACACAATTTTGGTTTAGAGAATCAAATTATAAAGGTTAGTGTCTTTCTCTCCATATCATATAATCCCTCACTTTGGTAATGTAATGATGCTTAGTCCTAGGCATTCTAATGTATTGGCCCTTTCACTCTCAATAATCGAACCAATTAAGCCCGAAATAACTGTTAAATTTTGGTATGTGATCTCTTAATCTATACACTTTATTTAACCATTAAGTGGATATGAAGTAACCTATTGTACAACCATTAAAACATCCAAGATCTCTCTATAAATGTCATGTCAGCTTGATGTGTGAAGTGTTCTCAAGGCTTCCCACTCTCATGGTACATCCAAACTGATTTCTAAACTCCATTTCTCAATGTAAGCAAGGCATATAAAGTTCACACATCATAAGCATTAAAGCAAACCATGCATTAAACCAAAGTGAGTATTTACATATTTATGGTAAGAACAACCCTAAAATCTACTTAGAAATCTATTACAATCATCAACATCATCCTCAAAACAAGTCCATACATCTTCTCCATACAATAACTAAACAAAAACAAATGAGAGAAGAGGGAATAACATGTTTATGAGTTGAAGAAAAAAGTTGGAACTAGGTGAGTTAGCTATGAGATCTCTTAAAATCACTTGGCTCTCTTTGAAAATCCACCCAAAAATGTGTTTATGTGATACGACAACAACCTAGAATCAATGTCTAGATCACCTCCGTTTCAATGATTGTTCCCAAACCTAAATTCAATCAATCTAACAA
>JANZLH020000022.1:2894483-2907400 GCA_026770325.2 Erythroxylum fimbriatum | reverse complement strand
CTCTTCCCCAAGCTTGATCAACAAAACTTCTTGAAGTTCTTGTGAAACAAAAGCTTGTACATAAATTTGAAATTGTGTCTTCAGTGTTTTGGAGCGTGACCTTGTAATTGGACCCATTGGCATCCTCAAGCCTTGATTGCCTTGGTGAGTTGCATCACTATGTTCCTTATTTTTGTGTACCACACGATCCTCCTCTCTTTCTATTGCTTAAAATGGGGTTTTTAATACCCTTTTGGGTACTTAAACCAATTTAGGATGGATGTGGTGCAAGCTAGAATTGCCACATGGGAAGTTGGAAAATTTCAACTTCTACCTAGGAAATTCCAACTTTCTCATTTCTCAAAAACAGAACATCCAACTTTCTCTTTTGATACCTACAACAAGTCCACATGCAAGTAAATTGATAATTAACATAAATAAGGTCTAAATTCCGCCCAAACATTGACATACAACCATGCAAGATGTATATACATCAAAGCACATGAAAAGCATGCAAAACCTAAGCTTAAAAACCTTCATTTATAACCTAACATGCAATTTATCATATACAATCACATACACATGCAAGTTATATGAAAATAGCACAAAACCTAGGCTAAATGTCCTAGTATGTATACTAAACATACACATTATCACATAAAATGACTTAGACAATCCTTTAACAAATATCACATAAATGACTTATACAGTTTGAAGATGTAGGGAGGAACATATTTGGAACAACATCACAATATATTCAACCAAACAGTTAGCGACTTGTAAAGACTAAAGGTGACTATTATAGATAAGGATAAAATAATAATTTCACTTTGTTATTTACATCAATATTACAAACAGTTGGTGATCATACTTATATTGAGCAAAGAAACAATCAGTGTGGAGGACATCACTGTTGCATTATTGGGTTACAACCAATGGAGAATTAATATCAACAGAATAAGGATGACTCATTCGAGAGGAGTTTTAGATCTACATAGAAGGGCAAAGATAGTCTAATGCTACAAGTGCTAATAATTTGGATATATTAAAAGGACTTTCCAAATAAGAATAAATGGGGTGGCAAAAAGAAACATGATAATTCGTCAAAGTCTGGTAATGTATTATAGAGCAAGGACCTGTATTGCAATGTTAAAGATATGACTACATTTCAATTAGGCAATTTAGGACTTATATATATTGGATAGAAGATGCTTATATCATATCATACTAAACAAGGATTGATTTATGCCATACATGTTAGAAAACTTTGACACTATTTAGTTGGAGCAAAATCTTCAAAATAAGACATACCAGTATAAAGATGTTTGACGGTATTGCTAAGATGCTATGTGATGTCAACATGTACCAAATTTGAAAAAGTACCTAATTTTTTTTATATTTTATATAGTTTTAGCTATAAAACAATAGGCACAATATGAAGATAATAAAAGGTGTACTGACTATAATGAAAGGGCCAAGACTGCTGAAAAATATCTACATACTGATGAAGAGTACATTAATAGGTGGAGATGTTGCCATATAGTTATATTATGATATTATTACATTATGACATACAATATTAGGTCATCTTAATAAGCAGAGGATCACACAATTTTATAAAAGGATTCTATTGAAGGGAATCAAGTAATGAAAGTTAGAATTATGCAAGTTTTGCATAATTAGCAAGTAGTTTAAGGTGACATTTAAGATTAATAAGTGCAAAATTGAATGAATTCTAGATTATGTGCATACTAATGTATGAGGTCATACTAGAGAATTGACATTAAGTGGACTCAGTATTTTGTAAAATTCACTATTATTTTTTAAGAAACTTTTGGAAATACTTTATGAAGTATAAATTAAAGATCTTTGTAAAGTTTAACCCATGGAAGGCTAAGTTAAAAAACTAGATAGGTAGGAAATCAAGTAATTGAGACCAAATAATGGTATTAAGTACATGGACAATTCTAAATATCTTGTGAGGAGTGTGAAATATGGAGATACTACATAATTCAAAAAACACCATAATAAAACAATGTTTTAGAGAGTATAAAAGATCTATATTTGAAAGGGTCAGTGTTTAATATTGAATGCAAAATACCCTAATTTTTTTTGGAAAAAGTAGTGCTTATGACATATTATCTCATCGATAAATCACCACAGACACTTAATGGGGGAGTAGTAAAGGAATTAAGGGCAGGAAATAAAAAAGATATTTAGATTTGAAAAATCTTTACATGTCACGCATACATTTATGTTTCTATTGATGATAAGTCAAAGCTTGATTTAAAGTTGTTTTAAGTTTATCTATATTATCTATCCTAAAGGCATAGAGGGATACAAGTTTTATGATGCAATATCAAAGAATATAGTAATTAGTAGGGATGTGATGTTTGATAAGTAGCATATATTGAAGCAAATACATGAACAAATGTATCAGTATCAACAAAGTCAATATGAAAAAGGTGTAAGTGGAACTAGGTCAATTTATATCATACTTGAAAGAGGTTAAAATTATGTTTAAAAAAATAGATCAATGTCAAGAGAAAAGCATCAGCACAAGTTTTAAATAGAACAAGACCTCCTATTAAGCAGTTAAATAAATATGGTTAGGAAGATATACTATCCTTCGCAGTCATCCAAAGCAATAAGGATCCTCCTAGCTTTTAAGAGGTTATAAGAAGTCAGAATAAGGATGGATAGATATGGGATAGATGGAGGAAGTAGATTATTTCACAAGAATTGGAAATAAGAGCTATTGTAGCTTTTTAAAAAGAATGTGCCCATAAGATGTATACAGGCATACAAGAGGTAGTCAGTAGTAACAGAAAAAGAAGAAAAAAAAGGCTTAACTAATAGCAAAAGGATACATACAAAAAACAGGGATTGATTGTGGTGAAATCTTTTCTTCAATTGTTTATCATACTTCTATCAAGATTTTGGTAGTGTTATTACCAAGTTTGGATATGATACATTTGTAGCAAATAGAAGTGAAGACAAATTTTTAGGTAATTACTTAGTTGAATAAATTAACATATAGCAACTCAAAGGTTTTACTCAACTTAGAAAGGAGCATTTGATGTGTAAATTAAAGAATTCATTTTATGTGTTAAAGCAATCTATATGGTAATGATATAAAAGGTTTAACTACTACATAATATGAATTGGCTATAGAAGATGTGGGTATGATTATTGTGTGTATGTTAAGAACCTTGATGATAGATCTTTTATTTTTTTCGTGTTACATATGGATAATTTGCTAATTGCTTAAAAAAGTATGCTCATTGTAAAAGACCTTATTAGAAAAGGAATTTGAGAAAAAAAAGATTTGGGTACTATCAAGAATAAACTAAAAATAGGGATTTAAAGGGTGGAAGTTTTAGAAAGTTGTGGTTATTTTAACCCAAATACATTGAGAAGGAATTGGATACATTTGGAAAGAGTAAGAAAAAACCTATGAGCACTCTATTGGCTAATCACTCCAAGATTTCTTTAAACAGTGCTCGAGAATAGATACAAACGTTGATGATATGTCTAAGTTAACATATACTAACATCATTAAATGTTTAATATATACAATGATTTATAGTATGCTAGGTTTGAGTTATGCTATTAGTAATGTTAGTAAGTACATGTCAAAACTTAGAAGATGATATTATGAAGCAATCAAGTTGGATATTTAGGTATTTGATAGGTATATCAAAGAATGAGATTGTTTTTATCATTCAACAAAGTGATCCTTCAGTTATGGGATATGTGGATTTAGACTATATAAGAGATTTGGATGATATGAAGTTTATTGTAAGGTGTGTATTTTCTTGTGGATAAGGGCTATTTGTTGGAAATAAAAGTTACAGTCCATAGTTGCATTGTCTACAATTGAAGCAGAGTATACAGCAGTAGTTAAGACTGCTAAGGGAGTATTATAGTTTACAGGGCCAATAAAAGAGGTGGACAACAATTAAGGTAGGCTCAAATATATTGTGTAGTCAAAGTTCCATTTATTTTTTTAAGTATTATGTAGGCACTAAGTACGTCGATGCAAGTTTTATAAGATCAAAGAGTTAATTGCAATTGGAAAAATCTTATTGAAAAAGATTCACATTATAGAGAATGTAGTTGATTAAAAACTCAGTTATCTTAATGAAGTTTAAACATTACTTAGACTTCATTAATATCTTAAGGTATTGAATATGGCTATAACTAGCTTATATAATCATCAAGGTGAAGATTATTGTGTATGATTCATAGACATGAAATTATAATCTTGGGTTTTAGAAAACAAGGATCTTTTGGAAGCTTTTTGGGTAACCATGGCCGAGGGAATGTCCTTTTATGAAATTTAGGGGTAAAGACACGGACGTGTTAATGTGGGGGTCCTATTGTTAGAGAAGGAAGAAAGATTCATAACTATGTGTATAGAGAAGTAAAAAGATATACGATTTAAGATACAAACCTGCTAAGTCTTGTAGCATATTTTGAAAAGAGAATAAAATTTATGACCTAAGACATGATTATATTAGTGGCAATCAACCTTATTTGACTTTATATTTTTGGTAATTTCAAACTCTAGAAGGATTTTATAACCTATTAAAATTATGTTTAAATTACATTGAATTTCATAAGAGGTTATTTGATTAAACTTATACCAGTAAAGATTTGTGTACATATACATATGTTGTTATGAAATTAATTATTGTAATTATAGTCATAATTATTTAATAGTGAATTAGTTGTTTTTGATTCCAAAAAATATAGACATACCTAATTAACCAAAACTCATTAAATTTTTTTATTGTTTATTTCTTTCTGTTTTATGTTTGTTGCACATTATTTTTCAATAAGGAATTTATATTTTTAATTCTAACTTGAACTAAAAAAGCATCCTAATTCAACTCAAAACAAATTAGAAAGATTATTATAACTCTGATAGATTGAGCAATTTCTTTTTAATTACTTTGTTTAAAAGTTCTTTTAGTTACTTTTATTATTTTATACACATTTGTGAAAGTTATTTGTATTGATGTATGATAAAATTTTTGTCTTAATTGATCATCACTTATTTGGTTAATATTAATAATAAAATGAGACAATCATTATTTTCAATTTTTTTTCTAAATTTGAACAATATAATTATAACCCTCTTTATGTTAATATAATCATTGTAAATCCTCCATTTCCCTTATATTTCGCATAGAGAAGAATATCTTTTAATTGTTATCATAATATCTTACCACCTCGGACTTAATTATGATGCATTATAATGCTAAGCACTTTTTATTTCTTTCTTATGGTTAATTTGTAAGACAAAGAGTTTCAAGCAAAAAAATAGAACTCTCAACATTTCATATGAACTCTGAAGATTTGTTTGAAAATACAACCCTCAAAATTTGATTAACTTTGTAACCTTATAAAAACAAATGATTTAACCCTTGGTTAGATAAATCACCATAGAAAATTGTTTATTTTTGTAATAATATGACATACATTCTTTTTTTTTAGGGTGAGCCTTGGAGCAATTGGTAAAGTAATTCTTTTGTGATCATAAAGTGATAGGTTTGAGCTACAGAAATAGTCTATTTGTAAAACTACAAGGGTAAGGCTTCATACATTATAACCCTTTTAGAGTCCCACAAAGTGGAGAGTCTTAGGCATTGGATACGTTGATTTTATTTATTCCTTTTTTAAACAAACGTTTGAACTAATTAACATTTTTTAGATCATGCTCATATTTAGGATGAAATAGCAGAATGAAAATATCTCAAATATATTTTATAAAGAAAATAATAAAATAATTTTCTCATCTAGTTAAATACTTACAAGAATGTAGCATTTAAACTTCATATTCATATTGTTGTAAAGTTAATACAACTCATATATAAAATAATTTTTTTTGAGAAAAGAATGGTTACAATACAAACGAAATACATCAACGTCTAAAAAAGTGCAATATAGTTCAAATAGTCATAACTTTTTTTATGATGTCAGTCTTCCCTTGTCCATTTTCGTCTGTTTACTTGGAAGATCAACCGAGCATAATCTCAAGCACTCCCTGCCCTTCACGGCGGCGGCTGCAACAAACGACGTGTTCATAACACTGATACATAAATAGTTAATATTCATTTCGCACGTCTTCTCAGACCGTTTTTTCCTTGGAACAGCTACAATCGCGACGTTTCTTAACACATCGTTTTTGGTGTCCAATCGTCTTTGTTTGTATATATAGCAATACCAATCGACTGATCAAATATGTCGTCCGTTTACCGGTGAAAAAAAAAGAGCAATCTTGGTTACTAAATACACAGGAATACAACCTTTATTGTCATTAATATTATGAGTCATTACACTCGTTATCATATTGTGTTTCTCGTGATTTTTATCTCAGTTTTTCCAAGTTGTCGATCATGGGGTTGGTTCTCTTCTTCTTCTTCTTCCTCATCACAGGCTCGCAATACCCAGGAACCCTCCTCCTACACAAAGGACTTTTCTGTTGCTGAATTTTCGATGGATGGTTTCAGAGACGACAAGGGAATTAAACTCGTTGAGAATGCCCGAAACAAATTGGTCCACAGTAATTCTTGTTGGCAGAATGCTTATCAGCAGCTCTTTTCTGGTTGCTCTCAGATTCTTGATGTTGAGGAAAAGCGTTCCAGATTCGCTTGGCACCTCAGTGATTGCTTTCAGAAGGACTCAGGGAGGCCACCTTTCCCTTATTGTGACAAAGAATCTGCCATGGTTCATTGTCTCAGGCAGTTATCTGAAAATGAGAATAAGGTGTACTTAGAATTCTTGCTTGAAACCAATTCTATATGCCATCAGTTACAGTTAAGTGTATTTTTCTTTTTATGAATTAAACAATATATGCTCTTAAAGTTTGGATGTTTTGACTGACAAGTGACCCTGTTACTTTTCAATAATATTAGGGCCAATGCCTTCAAGAATAAAATGGAGAGACTAGTAAATGATCTGAAAAGTTCAGCGGAATTGGCTGAAGGCCGGCTTGAGAGCATACAGGAGAGAGCAGATTCACTGTTGCAGAGCTCAAACGAGATTCATGATTCATTAGATTCCGTTGACACTCGAGTTCGGAATGTAGCTAAAACAGCGGGCGGATTGTCTGATCAAATGAATGTTCTGTCCAAACATTCAGAAGCTGTTTTCGAGCAATCCAAGGAAATTGCTGATTCCCAATTGAAGTTGCTGGAAGAGCAAGGAAGAATGAATGAGAATTTCAAGGAAGGGATGGCGATAATTCAGGAAGGTTATAATACTTTGGACCAACAAGTAAATAACTTGATGAATGAAGCTACAGAAATTGAGAAGCAGATGGGAAATCTTGAAGTGACCTTGTCTTCAACGATGCAGAATATACAAAATAAGGCTGAAAATATCGAGAATGTGGCGGAGAAATCCTTGGATAAGCAACAAGAACTTCTAGATGGTCAATCCACTGCACTCAAGGGCCTTCAACTCCTGACTAAATCCCAATCAGAAGCACTGGAAGAAAGCAGGTAAAGTAGGGAATTTTCCAAAACTAACACGTCTGTACAATCTATCTCATGTTCTTTTCAAATTACAGGACTACACTGCAGCGGTTAGCCGAGTATGGCCGTAGACAGCAGGAAGAGCTTCTTCAAAGGCAACAGCATCTGCAGCAAGTGCACGATCACTTGATCCAAAATTCAAACTCAATATTGGCGGCACAGGTCACTATTGCATTGAACTATGGTATATACCTTCACATACGAGTACTAACAAGTTCCTTGTTATATATATGCATGTATATATTGCAGGAAGCCTTTGAATCAAAGCAAGCAAGCATGTTCGTAGTTCTGGAGAAGCTATTTACTTTGCATAACGCAATGTTGCTAGAGTCACGAATAGTAAAAGCATTCTTTATCTACTGCATGTTAATATTTATCATCCACATGTTCACCAGTACAAAACAAACGTACGAAGTAAGAGCTAGACTACATATAGGTAAGCATGTTATCCTTATGTGTCTGTTTTAGAAGTTTAGTCCTTCTGGAATACAAACTTATAGCACAGATTAATATTGGTTCACAGGTTTGTGTGTTGCATTCTCCGTAGAAGTTGCAGTACTTCGGCTTACGGCAACTTCTATTGATCAGCAAACATGGATGATTAATACGATCAGGTTACTGTTTGTGCTTCTTGCTTCCTTTCAGCTTTTGTATGCTATTTACACGTACAGGTTAGTGAAACGGGAACTCTACCTAGCTTAGTTAAAAATTTCGGAATTGAGAATTTATGATTCATTATATTTCCTGTCAGGGATTACGAAGCTTTGAATCATAAGATGATTCTGACATTAATGGAGAAGGTCAATGCCATGCAAAGCGACCATAAAAGGTTGTCATGGGAAACAGGATACCAAATAAACTGGCCTTATTGGCTTAAAACAGAGTTACCAGAGGACGATACCTTGGAAGACCCTGATTATACTTCAGAAGAAGTTGAAGAGAATTCAATCACTACAAATTCCGTGATAGACACATACAATCTCCGGAGCCGCAGCAGGGGCTGAAAATTTTCTAAGCTGAACCTTGTTCAGTGTTCTCTGTTATATTTATCCATCACCGAACAGTCATACTGATTTCCCAAAGTAATTTCTTTTTGCGGAAATCCTGTTCTACTTTGTGAATTAATTTTCTCAGGTCTGGAATGTAAAACTTAACATTATACGAAATTAAAATTTGATTAACCCATTCAAACATTAATAATATGATTTTCATAATATAAAATATAAAATATAAATTTTGATTAAGCCAATCAAACATTAATAATATGATATTTCATAATATAAAATATAAAATATATACTTAAAAAATTTGATCAAACAAATATGTCAGCAAACTCTTTTTAGAACAAATTGATTTCTTTTTTCTTTCACCCTTTCTTTTACATATGTTAATCGTGAACTTAAATGAATAAGGAAATGACTAATTTATATCCTTTATAACTATTATAGAATCAAGTGAACAATTAAAATTGATTTAACTATTTAATTATTGATTGCAATTAAATACAAATTATTTAGGCAACATCCTACCTTTCATGCACGATAACATTCATGGTTAACTATATTAGGTCTATAAATAATGATATAAATAAATTTCATCATGGTCCACAATTGTGATTTATAGACTTTCTTGTTAAAATATTTAAACATGATTGTGTACACTATTATAAAAGGCAAAAGGTACAAGTTGCTTAACATTTCTTGAAAAGTTTGAGTTATTCCCTAAATTGACTAATTAAACTCATGTAGTCATGTTTCTATAATCGATTTGAATCCCCGATTGGGTAGGGGCAAACGTCTGCGAAAAGATAGCTTGGACTTCAGAAAAAAGTCGCTTGGATTTATCCATAGTTTGTTTATTCCTTATTACATTTCGAAAAAAAACCCTAATTCTTTCGATCGAGAGTATTTGTTAAAGGAATGGTTTTCACATTATTGTTTCACAAAAGATATAAATAAGTCCCTATCATTATCTCTTCTACCATTTTCAATGTGTAATGAGGACTATTTTAATATCATTAGAGTGAAAGTGGTACAAAAGATAACGGTAAAGACTTAGACTTTTTGTAAAACATTAAGGTGTAAATCACACATTTAGCCATTACAAAACAAGAAATCATTAATGCAAAATCAAACATGTAAATGAGTTTGCACTACTAACATCATCACAAATAAATGTCATTTAATGATACTCCATTTTATATATATGTTCCTTAAATGTCTTTAGTCGTAACATCATTACAAATAAATGTCATTTAATGATACTCCACTCTACATATATGTTCCTTAAATGTCTTTAGTCGTAAATCCATAGTTAACAAATCTATTATCATTAGATCAAATAGTAATAGACAATCTTTATTTATAGACTTCCTCTTTCTCGAAAAGATAATTCAATTCCATGTCTTTGAAAATTTTTGAATGTTTTCAGTTACGAATTATCACAACAAAATGTTTAGAGACTTAGTAATGGTGCCAATAATCTAAAGTCCTGAAATAAAATTTTGCAACCATAATGCATGAATTGTGACTTTAAGAAATGCTACAAGCTTTTCTTTTATAGTGGATAAAGTAATGATAAATTGTTTACTACTCTTTTATGATATTACTCCATTTGCTAAAAGAAGTAGGTAATCAAATATAGATATTCTACTAAGATATCCAACAAAATTTGAATACAATTATCCAATTACTTCCAGATGATTAGACCTTGAATACACGAGGATGTGTTTTTTATTAATAAACACTTCTAAGGCTGTCTAATGAGAAGAAATTGATTGATGTAATATTTTTGTGTAGTAGCTATTTTGTTGTATACGTTCCTTGTGTGATTTTGTAGCTGGATCATATGACTTATTATAATGGTGTATAGTAGCTTTTGCTAGTTTAATATATTTTCATTCATCTTTTAAAAAAACCAAAGATTGTTTAAATATTTACCCAATATCTTGATAGTGAAGTTGATATTCAGTCTTGTATAAGTTTGCAAATTCTTTAAATTTTCTATAATCAAAGCACAAGAAATTGATTCCATCTCTTTCTGTTCTATATTATTCTTTAGATATTACATAACACTAAAATTTTCCATTTTTTGAATAGGAACAATTCTTAATAAATAATTATCCTTATTAAATCCCTTTAAAATTATTTTGACAAAACCTTTCCAAGATAGTCCTAAGATTCCTTGTGATCTATTATGCAAAATTTTAATTCCTATCACGTAAGATACCTCTCTCATATCTTCCATCCCAAAATTCTTAGAGAGATCTTTTGTTTCATATATCATGCCCAAATCATTAGTAGCAAGTAAGATATCATCAATATATATAACTAAGAAAACAAAATTGGTAGCAATGATCTTTTGGCATATAACCAATTAATAGTGTTATTCTATAAACTAAAAGATGTTAATATAATTAAACTTTGGGTACTATTGTAGAGAAGCTTATTTAAGTCTATATATTAAGTTAAAAATTTTGATTTTCACTTTCTAGTGGGATAATTTTTCTTTCATTTAGGTGGAGAGGTTTTAGGTAATTTAATTTTTTGTTCCTTTGTTTCCATTATGCTGTGATTTTACGTAGTGACCGATCATGTTGTCATCCTTTAGATCAAATCCTCTTCTTTGTAGTTGATATGATTTGTTGAGGTATTTCCGAGTTGAATATCAAAATTTGTTGAATTAGTCTTGATTTTATATAATTGCAAATTATTAATTAGAGATAGACAATAATTATTGTCAATACATTTATCACCTTTAGTATTGGTTTGAGATATAAGTATTAGTGGCATAAAAGTGGTGATCATTTTATGTCTCACAACTTATGGATCAATGCTAAGAATATAAGGTCTTGATTTTGTATGATTGCTTATTACTTAATTTGAAATATATAGTAACAATTGTCAATACATTTATAGGCTTTAGTATTGGTATGAGATATGGGTATTAGTAGCATAAGGATGGTGATCACTTTATGTCTTACAACTAATGGATCAATGTTAAGAAAATAGGAAGTATCATTAGCTCTTTCTGAATATAGAATGTGATCAAAATACAGTAACTTGGAAAGTGTGCTTTTGTCTAATTATCAAACTCAAATTGGTTCATTGCTCATAAAACTAAATAATGAAGTAGCAACAATAAGAACAACCATTTAGATATAACATTTCAATAATGAATGAAAAATTTTCTTTTATTTGATATATAATGGATTTGTTGTTAAGGGATCAATACTAGGTGAACGACATTATGTTCTAAAATATTGGTTATTTTCCATCTACTAAGAAGGAAAGTCAATATAAGAGAAAGTTGAATGAACAAAGTATTCTATACAATAAATAAATTTGGCTTAACTTGAACCAATTTGATTGATGGTTATGTTTAATTTGGTTAAATAAAGAAAAGTTCTCAAACATATAAGAATTGTGAGAAATCTAATATTCTTGTATTGTTTGTAACATGTGGTGAATAAGTAGTAAAGTAGAGAGATAGATTGATAAAATGTGTAACTCCTACTTTTTGTTTCATTTTGTCTATCATTCTAATTTTATTGCGTTACAATTATGTTCAATAATTTTCTTAATAAGTAGTAGAATTATTTATCTTATCTTAAAGCAGTTAATGATATAAGCAATGACTGTCAAATTTAGGATTGAGTTCAATAAGTACAATTCTTTACTATGAATTTAAAGATAATATATGTTCTAATAAATACAATTCCATAGCAACTATTAGTGAAAGGCCAACGAATTGCATTGATGATGCCAAGCGGAAAGATATGGATGTGAATGTTAATACAAATTTTATACCTTTAGCCAATGAATGCTAATGCAAGTCTTATACTCTTTAGATATTAAATTTCATTTTATTAATTGATTAAATCAACACTTTGAGTAATTTATTCACTCTGCTCATGTTATTGTTAGGCTATAAAACATGGAAAAATTAACTTACTAAACTTTCGAGTCTTTGTCATGGTTAAACATCTTTGCATCTGCTTCCTCTGTCATTGAACAATATTATGACTCATTTGTTAAGCCAGAATGACTTTATGAAATGATTTTGATGAAAAACAAATAAGGAAGTTAAATGAAAAGCAGACGGAAGCTAGAATGAAAAGCAGACGGAAGCTGAAATGAAAAGTAGATAGAGGCTAAAATGAAAAGTAGACGCAAAATACAGAGGGAAGAAAGCAGACGCCAAAAACAGAGGGAAGAAAGCAGACGCAAAATACAGAGGGAAGAAAGCAGACGCAAAATACAGACGGAAGAAAACAGACGCAAAAAATAGACGGAAGGAAGCAGACGCAAAAATTTGATGGGTGTCGAATCCACCAAAAATAATTCCCAAACACCAAATAAATATAAATTGCGCACAGTGGTAAATGGGGTCGAT
>JANZLH020000022.1:2863815-2874771 GCA_026770325.2 Erythroxylum fimbriatum | reverse complement strand
GTTAACCAAACATATTTACATTAATGCTGAAATTACTCATTACATGTTTAGTGTGTTTTTCTTATTATGATTTTTTTTCAGGTTCCAATACTGGCATTAGAAAACGAGGTAGAGGTATCACAAAAGGAGCTGAGTTGCAACGGATGAATTTTACAATGAATAACAAGTTATCTGTGACAATTGACCCCACACAACATCGCCCTTTGGATAAGATCCAATCTACAAAATTGTCCGATGAGTTGGGCGTCGTTGTGAGAAATGAATTGCCTTGCCTTCAGCATGCTAGGCAGTTGAAGGAAGACAACTTGCTCCAAAATACTTTGGACAAATTTCGGTAATATTTCAATTCATTTGATTATATGTATTGCGATTTTACTTAACAAAAACAGTAACTTAACTTATACGTGTTCTTCACAGATGAAGCTTAATATCGTTAATATCGACAAGCCTGAGGTTTCAAGCTGTGTTAGTCTACTATTGAAACAAAAGGCGATCATCGATATAAACTTCATAAATATTACCAATCTTTCCCTTCCGATGAAGAGACAAGGAGACATGTTTCGAAACCCGTGAATCTAGAAAATTGGAGTGAAATATGTGATAATTAGGCCTCAACAAAGGTTTAGGTTTTTTTTTCTCTTCATATTTCCTTACATTAATTTTCTTTATACATTTCATGACTATTTCTCTTAATTTAAGAAAAGTGTGAGAAAGCCAAGGTGAGCAGAGCAAAAATGAAGATTCCTCTTAACACTGACTCCAAATCATTTGTTGTCGTCCAACAAGAATTTATAAGTGTAACGTTTTCAACTTATTATTCTATTTCTTAATATAATAAATTCTATTATCTTCTAATTTTTAAAATTCCTATAAAAGAGCCAAACTCAACTCCAAGGACAAGAGTGTGATAGGATCACATTGTACAAGTTAACACATTACAAGGAAGGTGAAGGTTGGACGTCTGAAGAGGCACAAAGTAATTATGTATGTACAAAATAATTAATATTACAGTTTATGTTTTATATAATGCTAAGTAATAATTTTTTAGTTAACTCGATTTTGTACTTTAAATTGTAGGAACAAGCTTAAAAAGATGATCAAACAATTACTTGGCTCAAACTATGTCAGCAGTAGTGACAATGAGGAATCTTAGTTTGTTTATAAATTTTGTTCAAATTTTGTAATTAACCTGTAATTTTTTAATAAAATGCATTCCATTTTTAATGTTTATTTTATTTCAATTTATTATTATTTAAATAAGATGTCACCAACATTAATTATAAAATGTAACTAATTTATATTTCAAAATGTCTTTAAAATTGTAATAAATTAAATTAAAATTGTTTTTAACAGTTATAATAAAATTTAAATTTAAAAATAAATGTTTGTCACTAAAAAGTATTAGCTTTCAGAACAAAATCGTCAAAAAATGTTATTACCTACGTTTCTAAAAACATTTACCTACAACAAACAATTAATAGCTAAATCTATCCTGCTACAAAAAACAAAATTGTCAATAAAAATATTTACCTAGACTACGGTTTAGTAGGTAACAATCTTTATCTACGAAACATATACTTCGCAAAATCCTTTTTGGCTCTCGTTGGTTATATGTTTTACCGACAAATATATTATGTATCCAAAACTTTTTTTGTAAGGATTTAAAAAAAAAGTCACGGATATTGTTTTGCTATCTAGATTCAACGATATTAAGGCGACAATTGTTTCTTGACGCAAATTATGATTTCACATAATTTTTTAATATTTAACAACGTTTAAATTCGTCGTCAATAACTTTTATCTGTTATAGCGAGTGTTGTTTGCCAGTCAATAATGGTGGGAAGCTTACAATAGATGTTGTACTTCTTTTACAACTGTTGAAGATAAAATGTTATTTCTCTGTAAATAATATTAATTAAGGTTATAAAGCGGTAAAAGTCATGAAAATCATACAAAAGCTCCGAGCCGAGCCTCTGCTCTTGGAATGAGGATGCAAAACTTCATTAGCTCTGATCAACGCGTATCGTCTGTATTTATTTGATCCAAATACTTATTATTAAAGTGATCATCGACTCATAACCCGTCTACTAAGAATCATCAAAATTTGTCATCCAACATTCATTAACATAACTTAAATATTGGCATAACTCACTAATGTTTTTGAACGATAAATATCCAAGAGGAGGAGTGCTTAGTCAAATTAAGCTAGCTTAATTTCTTTCTGTGCTAATTAATGGAGCTTAATTCTAAGTTCTAAGGACAAGTGAAACAAGAATGCATTGCAATCTAAATTATTTGGTGTACCTCATCCATGTCAAACACTTGCGTTAGAATTGAGAGAGACAAAACTCCTATAAGACCTAGATTAAGCAATAGCTTAAAGAGAACTCCCGCTTTGGAACTGACCCCGCTTTCTGCTCCCGCATTAATTTGCACCACCTCCAAAAACCCATAGAAAAGGAAGAAACAAATTAAAATGCGATTTTCATATCTTTGCATTAAACAAAACAGTCGGTCAACGACCACCACTTTTTAGTTACTTCTTCACATAACTGGTAACCCCAACCCCAAGACCCTTTATTTTCATTTCTTCTTTGTTTTTTTTTTCTTATTTATTTCAGAATTTGGACAACTTAATTCATTTGGATGAATTTAATTATATGTAACGTGATTGTTACTCGACCAATTAATAAAATATATTTCATCAGAAATAACAACGAATTGAAGAGCTATTGCTTGCATCCTAATATAATTGTTACAAGTTGCAACGTCACTTTCTTCACCTTTCTATTGATTGTGCCAAAAAATATCTTGTAAGGAAACACAAACCAACTTTTGAAATGAGGTTGGCTAGTTCATTAACGTCATTCCCCAAATTAACTTTTGAAATTTGGGGTTTATTCTTCCTTCATGAACTTCGTAATTTCCGTTTTAAATTGCTTTAATAAAATTATATTTATCATTAAATTCACTTTTTGTGTCAGGAAAACATTACTGGTCAAAATAATGCATTCAGAAACAGAGGAAGGACAGCAGTTAGTGTATCCCAGATTAGCATTGAATGCACCGTCCAGACACTACCTCTGGGTGGGTGATTCCTTTGGTCACACTGGGAAGGTGACATAGTAAAATCCCTGTTAGAAAATGACACCAAAGAGTTTCCCTATGCAGAACATGTTTGTTATCTTCAGGGTCAGCATTTAAAGAAACGGGTTTAAATTATTTACTACCGATTTAGCCTAGGTTTTTGGAAACTCTAGCGTAGACATAGTCAATGAGCTAGAAGAAGTGTTTTGGTTTTGGACGGTCATATGGATGGATGAGATAATAAAAGATTATATTGGAAAGGGAATATTTGGGAATATGAAGAACTAGAAATGGCGAAGGCCATGTACAAGTAATAAGTAGAAGAATTAGGGTTTATGATGAGATATATCAAACAAACAATAATAATGGAGTACTCTCTCGATCACCAAGGTCAATGGGTCTATCTTAGTACCTATTATAATATATATATATTCCATATTCTCGGAGGCTAAAGAAACAATATTCTATACAGATGTACACAGTACTTTATAACACGGACAGAAGTTAACTCAGAAGTGATATACAAATATATCATATTTTTTTGTTTTCTATGTTAGTAAGTACTAAAGGGAGTTGAGTGAAAGAAAGAAAGAAAGAAAGAAAGAGGGTGTTTAGCGCAGAAGGTGGGGGGAAAATGAATCAGAAGAAAAAAGTTATTCTGTCTCTAATATCCCGTCGTCTCCGGGGATGAAAAACCAAAGTGATCATATAAATCTTTTTCTGAACATTTTATGACCTGTTGCTTTGACTACAGCGAGCGAGTAAGTGAAGAAGGTCTTTGTTTCTCTACCTTATTAGCTAGTGTCATTTTCCAAGATATACTACCCCTAGATATCCTCTTTCTTTTCTTTTCAATTCACTTTCTGAATTTCTTATATCTTTTGTGTTCTTTACAATTTCCTTTTTGCTTGAGCATCACTTACTTGTTTCGCTCTTTCTCTTCATCTCTCTTTCCTCGACATGTTTGTTTGTTGAAGAAGATTTTATGTTCATTACTCCTATCCCTTTAAGCTATTAGCTAGCCATATCCTCCCCCTTTATTCTTTAAACAGAAATCAAGCTTGGCCTTCTTTCTAACCTTTTCAACTTTTCTTACACCAAAATCAAATCTATCTCTCACATTCATAGTTGCAAGCAAAAGAGAAAAAAAGATCCAACAAGATGCGGGAGAGGACTTCATTTGAACTTTTTCGTGTTCTCTAGTTTCCAGGGCAAAATTTGCCCCAGAAAAGCAACTATCAGGTAAAGGAAGCTAGGTGGTGAAAGATGCCCTTAGATGGGATTTTCGTCGAACCCTCTTCAAACCCAGTTCCTGATCTTTCATTACACATTAGTCCACCTAATAGTTCCTCGCTATCTTCAACATGTGGCAGCATCAACGACAAAGCAGATGCATGCTACAATCTTCTGGGAAGACAAGACTACTCTTTCCACAAATCCGATTGTGTAAGCTCTATCAGAACAGATTCTCAGGCTTATACAGAGCTCTCTTTAGCACATCCATCAGGGAAAGCCCTCAACGGAGACATACCAAACAAAAAGAAGTTCACAGGCCGTGGAAACGAAGAACCAGCACACATGGCTTACCGTCAACAAAATCACCTTCATCTTCGCCATTCTATCACTAACCTAAATCACATAAATCATGGGGTATCTCTGCTTGATGTATCGGATGGTTCAAAGCCAATAAAAGGGATTCCAGTCTACCAAAACCGTTCGTTTCCTTTTATACCTTTTGAACATTCTAGAGACAGAAAAGATCCCAAGATGTGCTTCTATCCCCCTTCATCATTGTGCTCTCCGAGTGTCTCGCACTCTTCATCAGCTTATAGAATTGGTGGAGGTATAGATCCCATGTCTATATTAAACTCAGGGCCGAGTCAGTCTGTGCCTGGTTACGATAAGTTAGCACCAACAGCAAGGTTTAATGGATTTCCAATGGATGCTTTCAAATCGTACCAGTTGCACCACCACCAACACCAAAATCAGTATGGGGTTGGATCAGCTGAAGCTTCTCATGGATTTGTTAGATCAAGATTTTTGCCTAAGCATCAAACAAAGAGAAGTATGAGAGCACCAAGAATGCGATGGACAAGCAGCCTTCATGCTCGATTTGTTCATGCCGTTGAGCTTCTCGGTGGGCATGAAAGTAAAGACGAGTTCTTCACCTTTTTAATTCTTTCTACTACTCTTTCCTTTTTTTTTTTCTTTTTTTGGTTCAATTCATCTACTTATAATTAGGTTATAACAGTAGCTAGATTTGTGTCTGTGTGTGTGTTTTTTTTCTTTCCTTGTCCTTCTTCGGAATGGTTTAGGAGCTACTCCAAAGTCAGTTCTGGAACTCATGGATGTCAAAGATCTCACATTAGCTCATGTGAAAAGCCATTTACAGGTAAAATACAACTGAGATTCTCTTCCTTTCTGATCTCTCTCTTCCCCTTCTTCTTTCTACCAAAACGTTACACGGTATTATTGATGGTTCGTCAGATGGGTATAATATGAAGAGGCCAAAGTAGGCAGTGATAGATGGATGGATCAATTACAGAAATAGTAAATGGAAGAGAGATGAGTCTGAAACTTCTCAGACATTTCAGCTGTACAATTTTCTGCTTTATGAGAGAGAAAGAAGAGACAAAGACAAAAGTAGTCATCATTGCCCAATAATGCACACCACATTACCACGTTATCAAACATCAACCTCGTGATTAGTGACTAACCCAATAGAATCTCAGGAGAGGGATATAGAGAGACAGAAAAAGTTCTAAGCATCTAAAAAATATATAAAAATTTTCCTCTTCCAATGTTTTATGTTTTTGAATGGTGATGAGTCTTGAGTCTTTTGCCAATGTTCCCCGATGACTTTGCAGATGTACAGAACTGTTAAATCTACTGATAAGCCAGCAGCCTCCTCAGGTAATTCGTATTGCTCTCTCTTCATTTCAATCCTTGTGTTTAGCAGCACCTTCAGATTACATGTTTTCATATTAATTACTTTGTAAACTTTTCTTTATTAAACTAAAACGTTCTGTAGTTTATTTGAAGAGCTAAATCGAATGTCCAAAGTCCTATCGCTATTAGAGATAAGCGCCGTAACAGTTGTCTCATATTCAAGTACATTATCTGAAGTACTAATGTAGCATTCACAAATGCATAGATAGGAGGTAACATTTTGCGTTATCATGCCATGCCATGCCATGCATGCTTATCAGGGATTTTTCTGTTTTAAAATTCTTCTAGGACAATCAGATGAATGTGGGGATGAAGATACATTGCCAGTAGAAAGCACAAATGACCATAACCTCCGTCGATCGACAGATACAGCAGGACCATTAGATGGGTCAACGCAACAGGATATCGACTACTCATCCAATGCTACTACTCTCTGGATTAACTCTTCCAGGTATATTTATGTATGTATGTATCACAATAAATGTCAGTACTCATCTTCCTTTTTCTCTCTTTCTTGGCCTCTCTAGATATACAAATATATCTTTGCATGTTAAAATATCAATACTGATTTATTTATATCATATTAATATAAGGGAGATGAAATGAGTCACCCCTTCATCTCTATCATAAAATTGTATGTATTATTTTGGCATATAGCAAAGCTATCTTAGCTCATGAATACAATGCAAACCCCACGTCCCCCATTTCTTAAGAATAAAATAGATGTTGGAGACTGGCAGCTTTTACTTTTCTTCCAGGTTTTTTTTTTTGGTTTCTTAATTGCTTTCTTTCTTTTTCTTTAACAAGATCTTTCATTTGATGACATGAGAGATTTGTCCCTGGATGCGATATTACAAAAAGAAAAGCAACCATTACTTGGAATCAAACTATAATTAGGCTTAAAGAAAAGCAACCACAGTTGCACTTTTCCTTTTATCCAAAACCTTTTTAAGCCTACTCTCGCTGTTCTTTTTTGTATTATAATCCTCCTACTTTAGGTTATATTCAATCCACCATGATATTTAATTTCCGAGTATTTTCTGTAGTCAATTTGCTTAAGCACTTGCTTCCTCAGTATTTGATTCTTTCATTTCCTTTGTTTTCCTACTTTCACTCAACCATACTACTTTATTGCATAAGATCTCAATGAACTTACCATCGGGATTTGAGATTTTCATCTAATTTTTTTACCGACTTACTTGCCAACGGAAAAGTATGTGAAGCTGAACTCAATTAGGTTTCGTTTCAGTGCATGGTGGGAGGTTTTACATATCTTATACCTAGCTACGTATTTCCTGCACCCTTCAGAAATCATTTAGTGGAGGATTAATCATTAAGTTTCGGGTTTATCGGTGGATACTAGCTAGCTAGTAGTTTGATCGTTTAGCTATGGTGTGTTATTGTGATCTATCTCTTGGAAATTTGTAGTTGTATCAGATTCAACGAACACCACTTAACACCATGGATAGATGTAAATCATTGTATGGCATAGTATATTCCATAATCAAGAACTAGTGCTAGGTTAGAAAAGTATTTCCTTCTTTCTGAAAGAGTTAAGAGACTTTCATTGGAAATTACATTCGCAGCTGAATTGCTTCTTATGTACAAATATAAAACTTTTCTACTCTAGTTGCAATTAGAACAATAAACTCTTCATATTCTATTGAGAGTGTTACCTCTTGCTCTAGTTTTGTTCGTCGCACCGATTACTGCTTGTAATGCCTAGCCAAAAAAACAAAGAAGTTAGTGAAACCAACAATGTGTTAATCACACCCAAGGACTAGAATGTTTACGCAGCCATGTACAAAAGGACCTCTCGATTGTCCCCATTCGATTGATACGAATCTTCTTCTCCCTGCTTTAAATTATGATTTTCTTCTCCTACCTCATGTTCAATTTCAAACGCAATCCTGATATCAGCTTGGAAATCTATGCTGGGATATTCACAGTTTATCATTCAATGCTAAATCTGCCTGTTCTTCTTGTTAATTATCAAGGTTTTGTGTTAAAGTTGCTTTTTCATTTGAAATAATCCGTGTAGCTTCTACAGATTAATCGATTTGAAAAATCACAGGAAAAATGTTGGCGATAATTGTTTAATTAAGGGTCTCATTTCATCTATGAGCTTAGATGATTTGAATTGCATCTAACTAGCTAACCAAACTATGTATCTTTTCTTAGTAGAGAGGTCTGGCCAGAATCAAAAGCCACTGACATGGACGGCAGTCAGCAAGCGATGTTCCAATTTCAAATTGGATCTAGACACCACAGTGAGGTACCGACCTAATCCATCACCACAACCCGTTAATCAGTTTTTAAGTTTATTTATCATTAAGAATATGCTATGGATAACTTTTCTTACATTTAAACGAATCGTGCACCTTCATAAAGTACAATAGGAACTTCTACTAGGGAAGAAATAATGAATCAGGTTTTAAAAATCACTGTAGGACTGCAATTCGACCGGGATGAAGAGCTGCAGGAATCCAAGCTTGGAGTTTACATTAGGTAGACCAGACTGGCAAGGCTGAGCCCTTCGTTAGTGATGCAATTCTTCCAGTTTCATCTGTTTCTTGCATTCGTTACTATTGCATATCAAGTTCTCCGACTATATATATATCTTCTAACATCAGAGACAGATCATATATATAGTTGAGCTGTTCTTAAGTTGTGATTTAATTCAAGTCTTGAAGATGAACAAGTGAAGAATAGAGAAAATAAGAGTGGAGGAGGACCTGATGTTTGGTAATGAACTGGTTTTTCTCGTATGTCCTCATCTGTTATTTTTGGTTTAAAATACGGAATCACATATAATTCCAAGAGAGAGAGATGTGGAAAGAATCTTTTGGTTCTATAGTCTATTCAAAAGTGAAATTCAGTGATCAATATCAGAAGACAATGGGGCTGGCCAATACCCAATAACCAGACAAGTCATTCTTCTATTTTTGATTGGTATCATTGTTTGTAATTTACTTGTAAAGCTCAAATTAGCTAATTAAACTGTCAATCATTTTGGTCTTGGAGAAAAGTTGTTTTTGCTTTACTTACTGTGAGATGTGACTTATAGGCAAATGGACGTGAGCGGCACAAAAGTTATACAGGAAGGCAGGAACTATGATTGTGGTCCTTTTCCAAATTCCAAGTTTTCTGAGGTTGCAAATTTAATGTATATCTCACTTTTAAGACGCAGCCGGCAGCCCTAGTTTAGAAACACTTTTCTATGCCTCGTTGAAAGCAAACTCACAGTCGCTTTCAATTTGCGTAAACAAAAGTCAGAACCATGTGACGGAAAATTCATCATTCAGAGGAAACATATTGATCAGTTGTTTCGTGCTTCTTTGCTTTAGTTGTTTCTTTGCTTTCATTGAATATGTTTGACCCATAATGCGATCCTCATGTGCCAATCAGGTGGAAAAAGAGAACTTCTTATCTAACCACGACGACATCCTGTTCCTCTTTCGTGAAAGCTTCTTTTTCTCCAATACAATCTCTCATCATAAATTGAGCCAAATTCCATGTCTAACGTCGAGGATAGTACCAGCAATTTGAAATAAACGAACCACCTTCCAAGTTTACTTGCTTATTAATCAAATTGGCCTACTATAAGGATTTGAAATCAAAGCTTAATCTTTTTTGGAAATTGCAAAGGGATTAACTATAGACAAAACCATAACGTCATTATAATGAGAGCTAATCTAAGAAGATGTAAACAAGAACAAAAGAGGAATTAAAACGTTAGTAAAATATTCTAGGAAGCTAAGCTAAAGATTTCACATGAGTCGCATGTTAGGGGAAAGTGAATGAAGAAGATTTTTAGCACTTAAGGCATCTCGAATCCAATTAATAATCCTATTAGTTACTTGATATTTATACAGACGAGCATTACATTCTTTCCAAAGAGAATATATAGCAGTAATGAGGGCAACTTTCACAAAAGAAGTGTTAGTCCGTCCTTTCTGAGAGTTTGTAATAGCCCAATTAAGAGCTTGATCCCAAGAAAAATAATATCCATTAATATATAGCACAAGTAGAAGTTTACTCTAGACGGCTTTAGAATAACTGCAGAGAAAAAAAGATGACCCTAATCCTCGAGAACCATTTCACGTAAGACACAAATTGCATTAGTATTGTCATGCCACCTGTCTTTAGTACCAAGTTTGTTTTTAATCGCTAGCCATGTAATAAAAGAGGCTTGAGGATGTATGGAATTTCGCCATAAAAGCGAAAACCAAGACACCTCGCGTAGACCACTAAGCAGTAGCTGATGACAAGATTTATTAGAAAATGTACCGCTCATATCAAGAGACCAACTTATAGAATCATCATTCAAGAAATTAACCTGTTGGGGTAGGAATTGTACCAGAGTGTCAAAACCTCAATATCTCACATACCATTGACCATTGCAGAGCAAGGATGAGACTTTTAAGTTGAGAGGAATGTGGTTCCTTAAGTGCTGGACCTGAGGGTTCTAGATAAGAGGACTGGAGTCAGCCTAAGTGCCTGTTTGGATCAGCTTTTGGAGGGTCCAAAAGCACTTTTGGCTACCGCAAAAACTGTTTTGAAGAAAAAATAGGTGTTTGACAGAAAATTTTAAAAGCACTTTTGAAATAGAACAGCTTTTTTAAAAGCTGAAATACAGCTTTTTCTAAAGCTAAAATTTGGAGCTTTTTAGAAAAGCCCAAATTTTAGCTTTTGCGGGAAGCTATTTTGTATGCTAATTTCCGTCAGTTACGTAAATAACAGGACTACTGTACCGTCTGTTCTCCTCTTCTCCTCTTGGAACAAAACCATAGCCGACTCTTCTCTTCTTGGAACAAAACCATAGCCGACTCTTTTCCTCTTCTGTTTTGTTTCTTCCTGCTCATCAACCCCTCTCATCTTCTCATCTCAGGTTGGTTCTTCTTTTTCTGTATTTTTATT
>JANZLH020000022.1:2804789-2824326 GCA_026770325.2 Erythroxylum fimbriatum | reverse complement strand
GACAGATAGAGGAATGTCTTAGGAATCCAACGCTTCAAAAACCAAATCAATCGGATGTCGGACGGAAAAGATATAAGCAAAAGAATGGAATAAATTTCAAATAAATAAAAAATTTAAAACTGCACTGTAGCAGTCGGTTCGCGGTCGCGATCGCAAGCCTCGGCTAAAATGGTCGGCTCGAGATCCCGAGTCGCCGAACAAAAGGGCCAGCTCGGGATTGGCGACTCGCGAACAAAAGGGCAGCGTCACGATCGCGAGTCGCCGAACAAAAGGGTCGGCTCACGATCGCGAGCCATCTGGCTCAGATTTTTTTCTTTTTAAAACACAGAATTTTTAAAAAATTCATAACTTTTCACTCAAAACTTCAAAAATTACAAACTTGGTATCAATAAAAAGCTCAAAGGAAGCTCTACAACTTCCACGAAGAACTTAAAAACCAAAACCATCTCTAAAGGGGTCAAAAACCCACTCAAAGTGACTACCAAAATCATGGCACCCTAAATAATCACTTAACTTCTAAAATTTTTATCTTTCAACTCCAAGGTCCAAACATGTCAAATTTTATATCAATGAAAAGATCAAAATGCAACCTACAACATTCATGAAGGACAGAAAGATCAATTTGGACTCTAAGGGAGTCAAAAACCATTTTAAAGTTTCTGTCCACTAACACTCTTCCCAAACAGTAACAGCAACTTGTAAAATCATAACTCCACATTCCATGGTCCAAAAATTCCATACTTTACATCTATGGAAAGATCAAAACATAATCTAAAACTTTCATGAAGCACTTAAAGGCAATTTAAACCTCTAACTAGGTCAATGTTTCAATCAAAGATTCTGCCCTCAAAATCAATTTTAAACAACATCAAAACTTCAATCGATCATAACTTCTAGCTCCGATATCGAAAAATTGCACACTTTATGGAGATAAAAAGCTGGGAATATAAGCTACAAATTTCATTAAGACCACTTTGGATAAATCCATCTAGATCAGTACAGTTTTGCCCTTGAAGTTTCTGAACACCATTCCTACACTTAGGATTTATCAACACATCAACTTCACAATTTCACATTTTTCAATTTCCTATACTTTAACACTTTCATTATTTATTTCTTGCTTTTTAACTTCTATTAACTCAAAATATTCACTCTAAATTTCATAACACATATATATTTTCTCAAAACCTCAAAGTCATCAAAAACCCAAAATCACTCTTTTCACATCATTTCTATTAAAGCTCAAAACCACCCATAACATATCCATATACCCAAAAACACTAATTTCATGCAACCCTAATCATATCAATCCAATTTGCTCAAACTAACCTTGCTCAAATAGCACATTAAACACAATCATTTCAATTCTTGCATTTTTTTTGTACATGCATAATTCACCCCGAAATTCTCCTTTAATTGTCATTTAATAATTTTACATTTCAATCAAGGTTCGGGGTCCAACACTAACCTAATAACTTGTTCAATATTAGCTCTTGTATATACCATTCCATACATCAAAGACCATATTGTAGATGAGTATGGAATACAAGAGATACCATTTTTTCTCCTTTTCTATTCAAGGAACTACACGCTTACTTAACTTAAAGTGAGATGCCAGTGGCATGCTAACTGGTTTGGCATGCTTTATATTGAACTTTTCTAAGACCCGTTCAATATATCTCTCTTATGACAACTATAATTTCCTAATCTTCTTATCTTAAGTTATTTTCATGACTAAAATCATGTCCCAAATCTTTCGGATCAAAGGTTTAGACAAATCTTCCTTTAATATTTGGATTATTCGAGCATTTTGACCCAAAATCAATATGTCATCAATATATAGAAGAAGAATGATGAAGTTCCCACTTGTGAAATTCTAGAAATACACAAAAGGGTTGACATAAGTTTGCATGTAACCATAACCTATCATAATGGAGTCGAACTTTCTATACCACTGCGTTAGAGCTTGTTTCAACCTGTATAAGCTTTTCTTCAGTTTGCAAACTGGATTCTCCTTACCTTTAGCCTTGAAACCTTCTGGTTGCTCCATGTATATCTCCTCTTCTAAGTCTTTATGCAAGAACGTTGTTTTAACATCCAAATACTCTACTTTAAGATGTAAACTAACAGTCAAACCTAATACTACTCGAATTGAGATCTTCTTAACCACTGATGAGAAGATGTTATCAAAATCTATACCCTTCTTTGGACCGAACCCTTTCACCACTAGCCATGTCTTATGCTTTACCATCTTATCACCATCTTTCTTTATCCTAAACACCCATTTATGCTTTAGTTCCTTTTTGCCTTTTGGAACTTTCACAAGCTCATATATATCATTCTTCTTCAGAGAGTTCATCTCTTTGTGCATAGTTGTGAACCAGAAATCTTTATCTTTAAAAAAGACAAACTCTTGCACATTTTTAAGCTCCCCTTAGCAGTAACTAATAGATATTCTAAACTTAAATATCTTGTAAGAGGCCTTTATCCCTTATCAACCTTCAAAGTTGGATATCATTAGCTATTGGAACCTTTTTCTCCCCTACTCATTATCCTTAATGACTTTGTCTTCAGCATTGTCTAGATGTGGTTCGTATAGCTCATCACTTCCAGGTTGTACCTGATCACTATCAGCATGTGCTTGGTCAAACTCTTCATCTCCTTCACCTATGGACTGTTCAATAGTGGTAAAAATTGGAGAACAATTGACAATACCATAAAAGGAGCTGCTATATGTAATCTTATCTCCTTTTAAAAGGTTTGTACCTCTTTTGTGCTCCTGAAAAATCAAATCTCTGCTCCTAACCACTTTATGCTTATCTGGGACATAGAGTGAAGTCAAATTGATCATTGAGTCAAGCTTGTGTCTCTGATCATGAGATACATGTTTAAATACCTTGCAACCAAATACTCTTAGATGATGATATGTGCTATCTTTACTTGTCCATGCTCTCTTAAGAATTTTAAAATTCAAAGGAACTTAGGGAGCTTAATTGATTAAATAGACTGTAGTTCTAACTACTTCGCCACAAAATGTCTTTAGTAACTTAGAAATTTTAAGCATGTAACAAACCTTCTCAATTCTTCTGTTCATCCTCTTAGAAACACCATTATTTTTTGGAGTACCAGGTTCGGTCCTCTCATGTTTAATTTCATGTAATGTAGTAATCTTGAAACACCTTAGAAGTATACTCACCTTCATTATCTAGTCACAGGCACTTTAGCTTCCTCCCAGCTTCCCTTTTACCATGGTATGAAACTTTTGGAAAGTTTCAAAAACTTGACTCTTTCCTTTTTAATATGTATGCCCAAGTCTTCCTCGAAGCATTATCAGTAAATATAACAAAATATTTGTACCTCCTTATGGCTCCTCCTCAATTGAACCACAGACATCTAATTGCACCAGCTTTAATATTTTCATCTTCCTTGTAGATCTTATATTGAAAGAGACTGTATATTGCTTTTTTTTCTAAATAATGATCACAAGAATTAAACGGTAGGATGTTTTTGACTGTGATAAAAGGATTTACCATCCAGCAATTTTATTCCCTTCTCACTCTTATTCCCCAATCATCGATGCCATAGATTTGGAGAAGTTTCCTCTTCATTTGTATTTACTTCTCCACCACACACTTTTAAGTGTGTCTTTACAATATGCAGTATATCTCTTCTTAAGCAACAATAATTGCTTCCTTAAATAGTTTTCACTTCCTATCCCTAGAAGTGTGCTAGAATCCTTTTTAATCTAACAAATTTAACCATAAATTAGGAGTCAACAAGTATATGACATTTATCTGAACTCAGATAGCACACATACTAACAATCTTTGAAAATATTTGATTATCCATCTTTACCTCCTAAAATCTTCACTCTTATAGTTTGAGAAGTACTCCCTTTTTAGAACATAATGATACAAAGCCCACGTGTCAATCAGCCATTCAAAACTAAATCACTAATATAAAGAAATTCACTTGTCGCACAAATTAAGGACAATGCATCATCCGTTCTGGTAGTAGTTGCGACTGTATTCTTATCATCTCCGTCATTCTACTGATCTTTATTTTTCTGATCCCTTTTCCACTTAAAATAAAACCCCTTAATTTGTCTTAACTTGTAGCAATAATCACCTCTTTCTCACATTTGGACTTCAATTAGTTCTTTCTCATAATAATAGCCTACACGTTGTCAACTTCTATCTCTTTTCTTATGATTTCTTCATTGAACATACTTTCTAATTGACCCTTATTAAATATAATATCTCACACCATAACTACAAATTTTCTCACCAAGTTTTAGGATTGAAACTAAGTTGATGTAACAATAAACAAAACTCCCAAACTAATCCTGAAAATAATTTCTATAAACAACTTATTATTAAAAAAATCAAGAAAAGGATGATAATACTTTTCTACTTGTTTTACTCAGTTTTTCATCATTTTTTGGTGTTTAGCCACTTTCATATAAAACCTACACCTGTATCTCTTTTATATTTTGAAAATACAGTTTTTTTTGCACTGCATGCACATACATGGTCATATAAGTGACCATGTCTTTTCTAGATTCAAAAAAATTACAAATGCACATAGTTATAAAGAGTTACACAGTTTGTGCATATCATAAACACAAACGTTTACACGACTATGTATATTTTCATCATTTCATGTCTTTCTGCAACATTTATAGAGACTTACACAATTGACTTACACAATCATCTAAGCAAATGACATGGGTTTTAAAACCTTACATGGTTGTCTCTACCTAGAAAACCTTATCCCAACTTTCATCCGTCTTGTCTTCACTCGTTCATCATTCATATGAACCACATAAAAGTTTCTATGATCATCAAAAAGTCATGTTTACATAAAGAAAATCATTTTTACAATGTGGATTATCATAAAGAAAGATGTAAGATAGAGTCTATCTACAATCTGGATATGCTTATAATTGAATATTGAATTTTATAGTTATGTGTAACACCCAGTATCTAGTTTACCCGGTACATCGAAATAAATCGGTATTTGAGACTGATGTCATTAAAACCAGGACAATGGATAATAATTTTTAATGGCATCAAATTAATGATGTATGACACTTTTCGGTGGTCATAGGAAATTATATGAGAAGATGTTGAAAAATCAGTACAAGAATGGCATTTTTGTAAATAAGTGGACATGAGGAGTATATAAGAAGCTAGTTGGAGAATAAGATTATATGAGCAGATGTTGAAAAATCAATACAAGAATGGCATTTTTGTAAATAAGTGGACATGAGGAGTATATAAGAAGCTAGTTGGAGAATAAGACAAAAACCTTTCTTCTTCTTCTTCTCTCTCTCACGAAACCTCCATGGGAGATAGCTCTCAAGCTTTTTCAACCTTTGTTACAAGAAAGGGAAGGAGAATCTAGCCATTTGGGTAGTATAAAAAGGAAAGCCTCCATTCCAATGCTTAGTTCTACCCATTAAAGCTTAGTTTTTCTCTTCTTTTGTGAAACCCACTTGATGGAATGTATGGGTTTGATAATTGGATGATGGGTTTTTGTTCTTTGATGTCTAATGACACTTTAACATGAAGAAATTCCGTTTTTATGGTGATTGGAGGGCTAAATCAAAACCTAGGGTTTTGAAGGTTAAGCTGTCAATGGAGATAGATTCGTAGCTCTCTTTGTTCATTTTTTTCAGCTATTTAATGTGTGAATCTGGAGAAACTCAAAACATATACGTTGTAGATCCAGATGTATACTGTCTCCTTGAATGTTTCCACGATTTTATGGTGAGCCGAACAAGAGTAAGAGGCCCCGAATTGGTACTGGTTCAGAATACCAGTGAGATTGAAACGAGAACTGAAAGTTAATTGTTTAAAGACCTTAGAGTTAGAATTGGATGATGAGTTCTTCTTATGAAATGCTCACAAATGTGTCATCTAAGTGCTGTAGAAGTATTCTGTTAGATATGGCCGAATAAGTGAAGGTTATTACTAACCTTAGTGATACAGAAGAGAACAGAAACAAGTCAGGCTTGTAAAAATCACAATAAATCCAATTTACATCATTTTTTAGCCGTCTTTGGATATGTGATAGCCATATGGGTTTATTGAAAATGAAGCTTTGAATCACCTTAATTGGATGAGAAATGAACGAGTTATAAAGTTTTGAGTTGGGAAGGGTCCAACTCATGACTGATTATTAAGGATGATTGTAAATGGGAGATTTGGATCTCCTTAATGACCGAATTAGAACATGGTCATAAAAGAAGAAATGTGAATTTATGTGTTAAATAGAGGTCTGGAAAGTTTAAACAACATTGGATCTATGTATAAGAGGTTATGCCTTCACGAATGATACCTATGCTGTTGGTTAAAGAATAAAATAGAATTTGTTATGTTATGTGTTAAGAAATGAGGCTTATGTGACAATGTCTAACGAGGGTATATGTATTTTCATACATGTTACTCAATAGCTTGTGAAAGCGGACAAGGAATAGAACTAGAAGTTGTACCTAGTACCTCTCAAGTTCAAGAAAGGTAGAAAAGAAATCAAAACCCCTGAGATAGTCAAGGTGAGTATAATCATATTACTATACTTGTGTAGTAATTCTTTTCTTTTATCTTGCGGGCTTGTTGAATTGTTCTTGAATCCATATGACTTATTTGACAAGTGACTCCATGTAGTTGAGTCTAACTTGTTGTATGCCAGATTGACCAGATGATTTCAGATTCCTTGCATCTTCTGGTCCCCTTATTGTGTTGAACCTAGTGATTGCGATTCTTTGTTGAATCATGATTGATGAGTTCACAGAATACCTAGCTGATAGGGTATATTATCAGATTATGTGCACATAGATAACCCGCCGGTGATGGGTTAGATCCGGGCCCTACCTGGAGAGGGCAAGCCTCCAAGGGCAAGGTTAGGTCAACCTTATCTAGAATCAGAAAAGGGGAGATATGTCGTACTAGCATGCCTCTGTCTCTCCCTAAGAAATTCAGAATTAAGAAAATTAGAACTCAGAAATGAGAAAGCTTAGAATTAGGAATTCTGTAGAACTCAGAATTCAGAAAGAACCTAGAACTCAGAAAGAACTCAGAATTCAGAAAGAACCTAGAACTCAGAAAGAACTCAGAAAGTTAGAAAGAAACCAGAACTTAGAAAGAACCCAGAATTTAGAAAGAACCTAGAACCCAGAAAAGAATTCAGAAACCAAATTCATGTTTTCTTCGAACAATTCATATTGAGCTTATTTATTGATACTCATGTGATTGTCGCATTTCATATTACTACCTAGTTATTCATTGATGCTATATATATTGTTGCTCAGAATGCCACAGACCATTCTTGTGAAGCTAGTCTTGTGTTACCTTGCCTCACAAGCATGGTAGTATGTTTATATCTCATTGAGTCGCGTCGTAGACTCACACCTCACTATCACCTTTTCAGGGGATTAGCAGATCAAAAAAGAGAGAAATCCAAGCCTTTTGAGACTTGCTTGGATAATCAGACAAGTAATGTTTTGACATGATGTTTAGTGCAGATGTTTATAGCTGCTCCATGGTTTGTCATAATCATATGTACATAAAACATGTATGAATATGTTGTGTTATTGAGAACGATGTTGGTTGATGATAAGTAGATGTTGGATTTGAGCATTATAGATTTAGATCCTTACTTCTTACAACCTATTAAGCAGGTATAAGGATTCATTAGATAAATGAATGGGTCATGCCGGATTTTTAGTAGACTATAGAAAAGTTAGGCTTACTATGGGTTTTGGTGGCATTAAGCCTACCCATTCCCTAGTGCCAACAACGGCCCAAAAAGGCGGGTCGTGTCATTATGTAATGATATTACATACAAAAATTGTATTTATGAATATAAATTTATTAATTTAATTTTGACACATGTCTTCATTTATTTTTTAAATAAATAGAGGGGAGTTCAAGTACTCCTGATAATTCAATCGTTTTAGAAAGATTTGGTTTTCTAGTTTAGGCTCATATTAAATTAGTTCCTGGAATAAAGAACCATAATATTTGTGTGTAAACAAACATTTGAAAGGTGGGAGAATCACCAAATTAAAGAAGTATTTAGCTGGGATCAAAGGTGAAATAAAGCCTTGTAAAAAAGTAAGTTATTAAGTAAAATGACAAATGAAGACTTTACTTGAAAAGTATCAACATAAAAAAGATAAAAGACAAAGGCTAAACTATGAAATTGGTTATAAAAGACTTTTCTAGTGGTTAGGATGATAGTGAAAATATTAAATGTGATGGTATTCCTACCTAACAAGAAGAGAATGTTGCAACTAATATGAGGACAAGAAGAAGACACTTGTCTAATTTTTTTCACCAAAAACAACTCTTAGAGCTCAACCTTTAATCCGTAGTGCCTTATAATATAAAGAATTGACTCAAAATGTGAACATGACAATGCCTGGATGGTGGTATGATTCAGGTGTATCATTCAGTATCGCTCAATTTTATTATTACCAGCCTATGGTGGATGCTATTGCCTCTTGTAGTCCAGGTTATAAGACTCCATCAATTGATGACTATAGAGATAAAATTTTGACTATTTATGAAATAAAGTGTAATTTGGAAGAAAGAAGAATAACTTGAACAACTTATGAATGTTCAATCATGGGTGATGGTTGGACAAATAGAAGACATGAACCCTTTATCAATTTTTTAGCTTATTCTACTAAAGGATAATATTTTTAAAGTCTATTGATGCATCTGACTTTGTTAAAAATGTTAATATTCCGTTTCATATATTTGATTAAGTTGTGAATGAATTTGGGCTAGAAAACATGGTTCAGTTCATTACTAATAATGATTATGCTTACAAAGTAGTTGGGAAAAGATTGCAAAGCAAGTAAAATTTCTTTTTTTTAGACTTCTTATGCTGCACATTGCATTGACCTAATGTTGGAAAATATAGTAAATGCCAGATTTTTTTTCCTATCATTGATGAGGCTGTGCAGAAAGCAAAGAAAGTGACCAAGTTTATTGATAAATGTGTATAGGTCTTAAATTTGATAAGAAAGGATTTCACTAATCGGAAGAATTTATGTTGTCTTGCTATAACAAAGTTTATGACTAATTTCTTATCACTTCAATATTTGTTTTGATGAAGAAGGGGTTGAAGCAAATGTTTAAAAGTGATAAGTAAGTTGCATCATAGTATGTCAGATCTAATGCTGAAGTTAAAGTTTCTAAAATTATAATTGAAGATCATGAATTTTAGTCCTAGTTTCAAATTTTAATCCAAGTTTATGAGCCATTAGTGAGAGTACTTTGTCTAGCTGACGGTGGTGAGAAGGCAACAATTAATTTATTTTATGATGTTATGGAGAGAGCGAAGGAAGCAATCAAGGTCAATTTGAAAAAATAAGGCTTCTTTGTACACACCTTATATTGCAATCATCAATGAGAGATGGAAAAGATAAGTTTACTCTTTGTTAGTTGCATCTGGGGTATTTTTTAATCTTAGTGTCTAGTTTAAACCAAATTTTACAAAGCAAGCTAAAGTTAATAAAAGAAATGCTATTAAATATTACGACAATTGATACCCACAAGATAATGGAAGATCTCATAAGCTCACAAATGGAGGTTTATAAAGATGCTTCTTATAATTTTAGAATACCTATTGCTATTCATCAAAGCTCAAAAACTCACAAATGAAGGTTTATAAGGATGCTTCTTATGATTTTCGAGATGCCCATCGCTATTCGTCATATATATATATATATATATATATTCACCTTTGTTACATGTTGACAATAATCGTCATTTATTTGTTTATAATATTACTTTTGTTATCATATAATTGCTTGGTGAGACCAATTCGAGACTAGTGCTCCAAAATTGCAATGATTTGCAATTCAAATTTTGAGTTAATGCATATGTGCAACACGATGTGAAAGGAATTAAAGCACATTTGAATACATTTATTTCAGGAAAAGGAATATATTAAAACATAAAAGATTGAACGACTTAGTCTTTGTTTAATACAACTTAAAGCTTTGGAAAAGATATGCTATTATCATTGTTATGTTAAACATAATTTGTTATAATTTCTTAATAATTTAATTTTTTGTAAATTTACTTTACCTTGACCATATCGATTTTATGACATATTGAGTTTCTTAGGAATTGGGTTTGATAAATAAGAGTGATTTAAAAGATAATATTGAGTGGAAAAGTATTGACATATTATTTAGTGCAATGAGTTTAAATGATGGTAATGATGTGGCTCCTTTTAATGACGAAGATTTTGTACTAAATGAGAATTAAGGTCAATGCAATTTGAGCTAATATTCGATTGAATTAAGTTTTAGGCTTTCATTTCTCATCTTCTTTTAATTTCACTTATTTGATGTATATGTTAAATTCTATATATCCAATATAAATATAACTATAAATGTTTTTGTTTTTGTTTCAGGTTTCACATATATTTAGTTTTTGTCTCGATACAACTCTTCTTGTAAATTGTAATACTTAGGGAGTTCTAGAAAGTATTATTTTTTTATTGGATATTTTGATTTAATATTTTATTTATTGCATAATAAAGTTGTAACATTTTTAAGTATTTTATATTATTCTTTTTATATTAACTGTAGTTATTATTATACGTCAAATATGTGAAAGTTAATATTAAAAGAAATTAATAGATTATTATTATTTCAATTTTGGAAAATATAGTTAATGTAAAATTATAAATTATAAAACTATTTAATACTCTTAAAAAAATTATAAACTATTTTATAAATTTAAAAATTATTCAAAACAATATCCAATATTAATTAGTACTATATAATACGTAATTAAATTTTATACCACTACCAAGTATTACAATTTCGTATCTGTCATGTACCAAAGGAAGGCAATTGGTGTGCTGATTAGCTTTCTAAGTTTGCAGCTTCTTATAGTTCAGGCTTTCATAGGTTACAAACACCTCTTTTTGGGTGTCTTAGTTTTCTTTTACATAATTTGAATGAGATGTTCTCCCTGGTGTAAGCCTTGTGGCCTCTTTTATATCCAACAAAAAAATTGATACCACTACTAAGATGGTACTTATGACATTGGTTGGCGGAGCAGTACGGAAATGACGATACCTCTCAAAACTTCCGAACCATTCCGGTCCGGTTGGTCTACTTGTACTTGCTTTTGATATAATTTAGATTTCCTCGAGATATTTTACTAAAAATTATTTATATAATTCCACGTGTTGGAGTTAGGAGGGACGATGCGACACCTGCTCACTTTCACATGATCAACACCATCCATCTATAATCAAAACTAACTCATATTCGTTTCAAAAAAAAAAAAACTAACTCATATTTGTTATCGAATTCCAATCCATCATCAATCAGTTGAGCGAGTGTAGTCACAACAACTATTCCATTCCACTCTCAGTTTTCACAACTCAATCACCTTCCAAGTCTATATACAATTTGTCTGTTGGGATATCATTCCTAATGCCATGGCTGTCGAGGTGGAGAGTAATGGGCAGAAGGAGAACGCGGAGCATCACATGAGGATTGACAGAGGAGAGACTCTCCTAGGTCTTCTCCACCGTGTGATCAGCGAGATCTTCATTAATCCTCATCCATCCACGCCGTTCATTCAGCGGTTGAAGACCTCGGTCTCAGAGAACGCTCCGCTTCTGAAAGAAGCTTCTAGAAACAGTGGCCGTCAACTCCTTCGCTGGACTCGCCGTGGCACCCATCTCCGGGCTCTCCTCGTCATCTCCGTCAGTCCTCTCTTTCTTGCTGTTTTATGATTGTAACTTATCTACTAACTGCTGGTTGCTTGCCTCTCAAAATTAATTAATGTCATCTTAATAACGCAACCCATTGCACAAACTAAGATTCGATTCTTTCCATTTTTTGGTAAAAATTTGATACCTAAGTCAATCCGCTTTTCATTTTAAAAGTTTCCCTTTATGCAAAATTACAATATACTATTTTTCTTTTTCTAATATAGTAATCTTAGTTTAGTTGACTCACGTAATAGATTGGTTAGCATATTAAGTATGCGGTTTTGTATAAAATGAGAGCAATAGTGGCAAGGAAGGATTTGGGTTAAGAGATGAAAGAGTGTTCATGTCCCCTCCTCTTAGTTTAATTTTTATTATTTTGTCTAATTCTTACTCTTCATTCATCTCGCTGAAAATATTCCTTCCACGATTCAATATAGTATTCAACAAAATCATTTTCACTCCGGCTATTATTTATGATTATGCTAAGATGATTGTAACTTAATCTGACTTGTTTGAGTACACTTTTGCTTAGAAAGATTTATGAGGATTCAAGCATGGATAATAGGTTTCTTCATCTTTATGTGTATGCTTGTGTGCCGATGCATATGAATATATTATGTTCTTTACAAAGGCAGTTTCTTGGAATCAGGATATGGGAGGCTAGTTATTAGGGAGTAGGGATATTCCTTATCTTGCAATTTAGTCTGTTCCACAAAAACAATTCTACTATCGCTTCCAATTGTTGCTGCAGCAAATGCTACTATGATCGCCGCCTTGATTCTACTACCACTCACAGTTGTCATTGCAGCAAATGCTACTACGTTCACAACCTTGTTTTCCTCTTTTTTGCCCATATTCCTTTGATTGATAAACAGGAAATAGTACTTCTATCCTTGTCATTTTGATTAATTGTTTTGTTCTCCTGCTGCAGGTTGGGACTATCGTTCTTCTTACCGTGACAGGACTGCTTGTTTTTATGCTTTTCTTTCTTGCAGCCACTGTCAATGCAATTGTCGTCGCTCTTCTCATGTCTTTGGCAGCTGCTGGAGGCTTCTTGGCTCTCTTCTTTGTCTTTTTAACAGCAATATACATAGGGGCACTATCAGTTGCCATATTTGTCATTTCTACTGCTACAATTTCAGCCATTGTAGCTGTTCTGATAGCTACAGGTAGCAAGAAAACTGAGCTTTATTTCCCTGGCTTTTATTTGTACAGAAGTACATTGTTTTTCTTCGCCTATTAATCGTATGACTTGGGAATTGTGAATAAAAATTCAAATGAAGTTGTTAGCAAGGTTAGTGCTTAAGAAAAACAAATGAAAAATTTATGCTGATAAGACGAGGGAATTGAACAGTTCATGCTCATTTCTTGTTAGATAAAACTCCCAAGTCCCTCTCTCTCTGTAAGGAGGAAAAGGGAATAAGAAAATGAGCATTGAAATGAACATATTGAACGTAGGAGCCTCTTGTGGATTTTTTTCCTGTATCGAAGTTTCTGGTATACTTAGTGGGTTTTCTGCCATATATAACTGTACTATGGTTTTACGTCTTTATGGGCAATCCAGGGTGTGCAAAGATTAGAATATGTTGTACTACTTCTTCAAATTTGATTTATAATCATGTGTAAATTGTTTTGTTCTCCTTTGGGACGTGAAATTTGGTGCAAATCAGGTTGGATTGGATTCTTCTGGACTATCTGGTTGGTGACAAGGAAAAGTGTTGGTGTTGCTAAGCATTCATTGACCATGACTGGATCTGCAATTTCAGCTTACTCTTCCTCTAGGCATGCTCCTCGCCTATATGAGCCAGTGAAAGTGTCAGAATGCCAGTGAAAGTGTCGGAATGAAGTATTGGTGTGATTCGTCATATGTAAACATCTCTCCATGTAAACATCTATCCGAGTCCTGGTATGTAAATGTTTTGCTTTCCATAAGTTTCTCGAGACTAGCCTCTGAGTAGTAACAATCATTGAACTTTGTGGTTGCTTGTTTAGTTAATAGGATGAGAGCATATTTATGGAGAAATATTAGTACTGCTGTTTGAAGCGCTTGTAGTTGGCATTGTATATCATTTTTTGCTTTGATATGTAACCTGCTTTACCTATTTCCATCTGTTTACATTTTAACACAATTGGTACATTAGCTAGCTCTCAATAATTATCATTAAGATGGCATTCCATTTTTTGTCAAAAAAATAATTTAAGAGTTCTATTAAAATTGTGGGAAGCTCAGGGCTTCAGCTAACAGCAAAGATGCTATGTTCTACTAGGAAAGGTGATTACTTCAATTAATAGCAAGTTGACGAAGAGTTTTAACTAGCTTTAATAGCAATATTTGTATCTATTAGATTATAATTTAATTAAAAGGATTGTCAAATTACGATTGTGATGTTAGAGATTATGATTATTAAGAGGATTATTAGGGATTATGATTGTGATTTGATTGAAAATTTTAGGTATTATAATAGTAATTTGTCTTGTATGAATTAAGATAATCTAGTATATAAAGAGAGTGGGAGCTGCTGGTTTATATTCTCTCATAATTCCTCTTCTTAATTCATATCATGACATCAAAGCAGGTTTTCTAATCCTGCCTTTGACTTTCCTCCATTCTCTCTCAACCAATAACCCATATTTAAATCTTTCTAAACAAAGTAAATAAATAAGACTAATTTTAACAATGTAGCACTAAAAAAAACCTTAAGCAACCTCCAACGACCAGTTTAGAGGAGGAGGCAACTTTGGCGAGTGCACCACGCGCCGTCGACAACCACCATTCAACCAGCACGTGTGTCTATTGACCTTGTTGCTATGGATTGAGTTGCACCAATTCCTGGAACCTGTTGGTGATGGGTTCTTTTAATTGTTGGAAAACGGATTTGTGTGTTAAACCATAGATGGTGATATGCTTTTCCGCCTTTAATTGTTGGAAACTAGGTTTACGTGTTTAACCATAGTCACTAGTTCTATCATATTATTATCTCATGATGGTTTCAGTCCCACTTCTGTTATTGCACAACTGTTGATATTTAAAGTTCGATTTTTTGCACTATTGTTCTTCGCCTGATCCCCGTTGACATCTTTTTATATCAATTGCATCAAGAGGGACTTCAAAATTGAAAGTGTTGAAGGACAACCACCCATTATGGTTCAATAAATCACAAATCGAAAATTGAGTGGAACAGATTATGTTGATTGGCAAAAAGCAGTCATTGTATATCTCATGATCATAAATAGGTATGAGCATGTCATGAATCCAACTCCTCATATTAAGCACATGGGTATAAGAAATGGGAACAACATGACAACCAAATAATGACAAGCCTCTGGAATGCCATGAAGCCAAATATTACTAATGTGTGTCCATATGTAAACTCCACAAAGGAGTTATAGGAGTATATGAGACACTTATTTTTTAGTAACGTTACTAGTACATATGATTTATCTGTGGATTTGTTCAAGTGTGAGCAAGTAGAGAAGATCCACACTCAGTATTTTTCAGAAATAAAGAAGCTATTTATAAAACGTTTAACAACTTAGCTGATAACAACAGATAAGGATCAATTTTCAAAGGGAAGAGGAGTTATTCATGAAGAGATACCTGGTTGGGCTAAGACCCTAATATGGATTAATTTGGGCCTAGATACTTAGTGCCATTGAACTCCCTTGACTTGCTGAGATATATTTACAAGTATCTCGATCCTTAAAGGGCCCATCATAAGAAAGTGGTGACAAGTTTGTTCTAGCTGTTCACAATAGTGGAAAAGAGGTAATGCAGATTGAAGTAACTATGATGGTCGTGCAAGAAGAGCCAAGGGAGGCCAAAGGAAATGTGACCATTGTAGGAAGGATGGGTATGTTCGGGACTATTGTTAGGACTTACACCCATAGTTATGTCCACACAGTAGCGAAGCTACTTGCAAGAGAGGGTGGGCAAATTCCCTAAAGAAAAAATTTATTAAAGAATATATATATGCATATAAAGGTTGCCTACCTAAAAAATGTCGTTGCCCATGCTGGATTGGATAAAAAAAATTTTTGCCCCCCTGAAATAAATTCCTGGCTTTGCCACTATGTCCACAACCCTCTTAATCTACTAATATTGTGGAGGCTTCTAGAGGTTTTGCTTGAATATGTGGAAACAAGGTGGTTTCTGAAGAATAATGCCTCTTCTCTCCAGTATCAAGTGGGTAAGCAAGCAACCACACCAATTGCGTCGTTTGCTTACCTAGGTCATCACACAGCTTATATATTGTCCTTTTGTTAAGCCTTAGGTTACAGATTTTGGAGCCATTAACCATATTGCAAGTAACCCAAAAATTTTTGATCAAATTACACCTGTACCAGACTCAAATCAACTTATTATTGGTAATGATTCCACTACTAGTATAAGTGGGGTTGACAATGCATTTCCATCTTCTTCAATGACATCGCAACCAACATTATATATTTTAAAACTTCAGTTCAACTTAACGGATATTAGTATACTAACCAAATCATTGAATTGTTCCATGTCCTTTTTCCTCATTTTGTTGTTATCCAGGATTTGAAAAAAAGAAGATGATTGGAGGAGGGTGTGAATCTGGAGGTCTCTACTATTTTGATAGTTGTTCAATTGTCTGCTCAGCTATTACTTCACCTCTCCAAATCTATAATTGCCTTGGCCATCCATCCATCTAAAAATTAAAAATATATATATTACTAATTTGAATTCAAATCTTCACCTAATATGTGAGTCTTATCAACTTGGGAAACATCATCGTGTTGTTTTTCTATTTAGAGTTAATAATATAGCCAAGACCTCTTTTGTGTTAGTTCATTATGATGTTTAGGGTCCATATCGTATTACTTCGAAACTTGGTTTTGGTTACTTTGTTATTTTTGTTGATGATTGGTCTAAAATGACTTGGTTATATCTAATGAAAGAAAATTCCGAATTATTTTCTATTTCCCAAATCCTTTTGCCCTAAAATCAAAACTCAGTTTGGTTGTCCTGTTCGTATCCTTAGAAGTAATAATTCCAAAGAATATTTTTCTGAAACCTTAAATTCTTACATAAAAAGTTGTGGTATGATTCACTAATCTTCTTATTCTCACACAACATAACAAAATGGTATTGCTGAAAGAAAAATAAGGCAAGTTATAGAAGTTGCTCGAACCTTACTAATTGAGGTGAAGATTCTCAAGGATTTTTAGAGTGATGATGTCCTCACTACTTATTATCTTATTAATAGAATGACATCCACCACTCTCAAAGGTCATATCCCTCATATCTTTATGTTTCATCACCCCTTTGTTTTCTCTTCTACCTTGTATCTTTGGATGTGTCTATTTTGTCCACCAATTCTAGCCAGAAATTGGCAAATTATCTCCACAAGCCATTAAGTGTATCTTCCTTGGTTACTCAAGGAAACAAAATTACTATCGTTGTTATAACCACTTAAAAGATTTTTTATGTGCTCATATGTGACATTCTTTAAAAACATTGCATACTTTTCTGAGATTCAAGATGCCAAAAGCTTCCATCATCACTAACCTTCACTTTTTGACATCTCCTTGGATAATTCTCCTAGTAGTTTAGAAATTCACCTATAGATTCCAATCTTTCTTATCTTCCTCAATTGTCTTGATAACATTTGCAAGTTTATTCTTGACAACCTTCTTGAATGGTGGATGGCCATCCAGATGAGCGCCTTCTCTAACCAATAATTTGTCTCCAGATCTAGAAAATAGTGACCTAGATTGGCCTATTGCCTTGAGGAAAGGTAAATGATCTTCTACCAATCATCCAATTTCTAATTTTGTTTCTTATAACTATGTTTCCCAATCTTTTTGTTATTTTTTTTTATCAAACCTATATTATGTGTCAATTCCTAAGAGGATAATAAAGGCTACACAAAACCTTAGGTCGAACTAGGCTATGCAAGAGGAAATAAATGCTTTATGGTCAAATGACACCTAGCACCTTGTTACTCCTTGTCCTAAGGGTAAAGGGAAAACTCCAGTGCACAAGGTTCTTTGTTTTGCAAAGGTCAAGGTAGGGTTTTCAATTGTAAGCAGCTTTCCCTTTGTCTTTTACAAAGAAGTTGTTTCCATAACTCGAACTCATAACCTTCCAATTATCAAGGAGTAACCTTACCAGTTACTCATCCTCATGATGCCTCAATTGGTGGTCGTCGATAGGTATATAGTATTGACTCTTACTGATGGGTCTATCGAATGACTTAAGACTCGTCTTGTTGCTAAAGGATACATACAAATCTACGGTATTGATTATTCTAAAACCTTTTCTCCTGTGGAAAAAATGGCATCAGTCTATATTTCTACGACTTAAGTCATAACTTATTCTTGGCCTCTCTACCAATTTGACATAAAAAATGCATTCCTATATGGTGATCTAAAAGAAACAATCTAGATGAAGCAACCTCTAGGTTTTGTTGCTCGAGAGGAGTCTGCGAAAGTGTGCCTATTGAAAAAATCTTTATATAGTGTAAAACAATATCATGGTGTGGAGTAAACCATTCGGTGTTTTATCAACACACAAGATTTGGTAAAATTCTATTGATCATATATGTTTATGATATTGTTATTATTGGTGGTGATGAAAATGGAATTCACATATTGAAGAAATTCTTGCAACAACAATTCTAAACAAAAGATATTGATCTACTGAAGTATTTTTTGGGAATCAAATTTCAAGATATAAAGATAGTATTTGTCTCCCCCAACGCAAGTATGTTCTTAATCTCCTAGAAGAAGCTGGATTGTTAGGATGTAAATTAGTGGATTCTCCAATCGATCCCAACACCAAACTTGATGCAGACTAGGGAGAACTTTTGAAAGTGCTAGGAAATTATAAGAGACTGATTGGAAAATTAAACTATCTTTAGTTACTAGCCCTGAAATCTCATTAAGTACAAGTGTGGTAAGCCAATTTATGCAATTCCCTCAGACCAATCATTAGAATGTGACTATTAGAATCTTGAAATACCTCAAATGTAATCCTAGAAAATGACTTTTATATAAGAACCATATGCATTGTTCACTTTAGGCTTGTAGTGATGTTGATTAGGTTAGTTCTATGTCTAATAGAAGATCTAATATAGGGCATTGCAAGTTTGTTTGTGGCAATCTAATTTCATGGAAAAGAAAAAAGCAAATAATGGTTTCTTGTTCAAGTGTAGAATCAAAATATAGAGCCATGACATATACAACTCAAAAACTTATTTGGGTAAAACGTATGTTGTAGGAACTTAGATCTCAACAAATGCGACCTATAATCTAATGTATGATAATCAAGCAGCCATTTACATTGCTTCTAATCCACTTTTTTATGAAAGAAAAGCTTATTGTGGTATACTATCATTTTATCAGAGCTAAGGTATAATAAAATGTGGTAAAAACTACTTATGTGAAGTTTAAGTACTAGTTGGCTAATCTATTCACTAAGGATTTAGTTGGAAGTTGTGTAACAAAACTATGTAACTGTAAGTGTAAGTCGACTTGTACACTCCTGTAACTCGACTTACACATGTTCAGTACCTATAAGTCGACTTGTACATTGTGTAACTCGACTTATGCATGTACGGTACTGTCATATTGTGCCCTAAAGGCAATCGCTTTTAGCGCGTTTTATTCAAAGTCGTGTGCAGACTTTATGAATAAATAAAGAAAGGCATATTTCATTAATTTGATGTTCATGAACATTGTTTATGAATTGATATTGATCTTTAATCGAATTAATGAAGTCCATGATATATGACATAGCATGAAGGAAATTATGATGT
>JANZLH020000022.1:2693614-2726979 GCA_026770325.2 Erythroxylum fimbriatum | reverse complement strand
AAAACATCAATAAGGCCTATTTATAATGGCCAACAACCCTAATCCGAAACCTGACAAGATTAGGAAAATAAAAGACAGAAAAATAACAAAATAGTCTTTAAAAAAAACAAACGCAAAATTGGGCCTCTACTTTAGGCCTTGTTTCGCATTCTGCCGCAAACCTTGCCACGGTCAAGATCTTCTATGTAATTCAAAGCTAACTGGTTCGCATCAACTAATTTTAAAAAGATGTAAAATAGATTGAAATGATGATGTATGCATATCCTGATACGCTGCAAGTGGCATATACAACATTTTTCTTTGTGAACCACATTTAGTCTTCAGAAAGGCTATAGGTGAAATGAGAGATTGTATGGTATGACGACACAACGCATGACCAAGTTCATGGTTCCCAACGACTATTCACTGTCATATCTTAAACTTCACAACACGAATGAGACAAATTTCCTCTTTCCACAGGGAGGAATCTCAGAAATGAGAAATGAAAAACAATATTCACTACGCCACATCTAACTTTGAAAAATTAACATAATGTATGCCCATGTTTCTGTCAAAAAAGTATCACAAATGATATAGGTATATTAACACGAAGCATAAGATATGTTTTTAAAAATACTAAACTATAGGAGATTTTTTAAGAATTGAGTCAAACCATAAAAGAAAAAAAAAGTATTTTATCCTTTCAAATATATACAGTGCTATTAGTAACAGCAAGGTGAGCACTGAGCATAATAAGTTGCAGATTTAGAGGTGACAATGTTCACATGCTTAAAGATATATAGGATCCAAGATGTGCCAAATTTTTCCTAAAAAGAAATAGCCTCCACTAAGAACAATCAGAATGCTAACAACCAGATGAAGCCGGGCAGCTGATTTATAAAATAACTCTGGTATTGTTGAGTACTCCATAACAAATGCTCTCCAGTGAAGTTTCTCCTTTTATCTTGTGTATAGAAGTTGAAAACAAATCCTCACATAGACAACAGTTTGAAAATCACTAGTTTACAAGATCTGTAAGGGGTAACTACGACTTCAGGGATACATTAGTATTATTCTCTGTCAAAGAGGAGCCTAGCTGATGCATAAGCGGATAAACAGGACTAAATTCCTTGTCTCCTCTTGATCTAACCTTCGCAGCATAATCATCTAAGGTTGCTTTAATACCTTTCCATATTTGATCCTCTCCTTGAGAATCCAACCACAATGAATACTGCAGAGGTGTAAGTTTGTTCCTTTGCATTGGCGACTGCAAGTCATCAGGGCCTCGGGAGTAGAGGTGGTGAAGTATGACGCTAGGTGGCAAATCTTGAAGAAGAGGGGATGATTCCAACTGAGCTGTCTCTAAGAAAATTAGAGGTCGAAATGCCCGAAGAGCCCGATATGGTGGACCAAGCTGCTCTACCGGGAACAAATTCTGGCCCACGGTTAACTCTAATTCAGCCATGTCCCTCGCCATCCTCAGTTTCCCTGATTCTGAAAGAGGTCTTACAAGAGAAGCATGTCGGATAAAGAAAGTCAAAACACGTGAAGCCATAGTTCTAACAAGTTGGGTGCATATAGATTCTGTCCCTGCAGTTGCACTATTTGCTGAAGAAGGCAACAGTCTGGACAAGAACTCAGTACGGAAGTGAAGAATGCACTTCTGCAGCTCCTCCATGTAAGGCGAAGCATTGTTGTCCATTGCAGCATCCATGCCAAGAACACCAAAATTCTGCTCATGAATTTCCAAGATACAAGACTCAAGGCGGTCAATCATTGCTTTGAACAAAGGTGTCACTGCATCACGAGCAACCCCATATATCAGACCTAGTGATGGAGATAAGACATCCGCAGCTATTGCAGGCAGTCCACTGATCATAGATGAAACACGTGTGTGGATCTCTTGCAAGTGTTGACATAAAGCAAAGTTCTTAACTTGTGCTGTGGTAGCAGGACCTGTTATTTGACGGGCCTCATGGCCTGCAGATATCTGTCAATCAAAAGCAATTTTTAGCTTTCCAATTCCCAACAGAAAAATCACAAGAAGCTACATATTAAGATGTTAGTGGCACCTCTAATTTATTGCAATTGAAGTTTAAACATAAGAAGCTAACAGGAGATGCGTACATAAATTAAAGGACATTTATGAAGCCTGAACAAACAGAGATAGAACAATCTGCCCGACATATTGTAACAATTACCATAGACAAGTTCTAGAAATCAATGAGCAATAAGCATTATTAGATACTTGGAATTTGGCCACCAACCAAACTCCATTGGTCGCAAATATCTGCCAGTTAAAAGCACCAGAATCAACAGACCAGTTGTAGACAAAATAGTTAAATCAGTTTACATAGTCCAAGAGTTTAACAGTACATCACCCAACTGAACAAAGGATTCAATGAGAACTCAAAACCTGATAACATAGGACAGCAGCAGCAACAAGATACAATTCCACTAGACACTATATCTGAATCAGTGTTTGTCAAAGAAGAAAAAAATGATTTTCAATGTAATCTAGAGTGAAAAATAGAAAACTTAAAGTCATCGGAATGAGGTACCACAAGAAATGGACATACAATTTTTATTTTCAAGCACTAAGCGACAAACATATTGTACCAGATCAAACAAGAACAGAGGAATTTAGTTCAAAGAAACAATGGCAAACCTATTTTGGTTAATTACCTGGTACTCTGCCCTTTCTGCAAGAAGAATTAAAACCTTGCCAATTCCACGCAAAACAAGAAGCGTTAACCGTGCATCCAACTGAACAGCTTCAATCTCTTCCTGTATACGTGCTAGTATTCTTGAGATTTGTTCTTTGGAGGGAACACTTCCACGGCTAGATACTGGAAAAATAGTATTTACAAGATCAGAAAGGCGGCTTAAACTTAGAGACAAGAAGGCTGTCTGGAATATTTCAACAGCTGCAACCATCTGATCTTTTCCTTCCAAACTGATAGCTGGCAGAACCCCTTTAACATCTGTATCCCGTGAAATTCTTTCAAGAAGATTTTCAATCATGGAGAAGAGCTTCGGGTACCCCATCGTAAATATCTCCTTGACAAAACTTGATGCAGTGAAAGTAGATTTCATTTGGCTGGCAAAAGCTTTCACAAGTCCCTCCCAAACCCTATCCGTCAACATGGGATCTCCCTCCTAACAAAATAACATCGTATATAAGCACCAAACAAAGAAAATAAGATGAAGGGGCAGAAAAGTCACGAATACCCACAACATCAGCTTAGTTACTCAACTACACGACAGCTTCATTTTCAACAGTTCAAATAAGAAGGATATCAATCCCAATAACACCTAAAGCAAACAGCATGACAAGTACAATCTGAGCATGCACTCATTAACTCGCTCATCCATTCCTATGCTCCCTATCTCCTCAGTTCCGCAGTTTCTAATCTTAGTTTGTACCGAGGCTTTCTATGCACCAAATAATCATAACCTAAACATTATTTCAGAAATGGAAAAAATTTATAAATAAATCACGAACTTATCTCACCTTAATAACCTCATCAAGCAACAAGACGTGAGTAAATGGATCCCTCTTCTTAGACAAGACTCTTTGCAAATGCCAAACAGCCAAAACAATTGAATGCAACTGTTCCATACAACTCCCCATCCTCTGCCAAAGAGCTTCTCTGGCCTTGGCACTTCCTCCGATCTGCGGCGTCCCAGTCCCTCGGATTCCACCCGGACCACCACCACCACCACTTGCCGCCGATATCGCCTTCATATCCAAGGCGGCACTGATGCTTTTGACTCCTACACCTTTGTACTTATTCACCAACTGCTCCACCGTCATCTTCAGCTCTCCCAAATTGTAAAACACTTGCAATCCAGTCCCTACCTCTGCCTGATTCAGCCCTTCCATACCTCTCTCTAGCACTTTCATTGCTTCACTGCGCAACCTGTCGCCAATTTCTCTCACGTATCTGAGCTCTTCCTCCACAACATCGATTCCAATCAAGTCGTACTCATCGCACATACTCAAGATCTCGCAATGTAGTTGAGCAGCCTTGGCGAGATCCAGCTTCTCGGGCTCGTTCTCCGATGCCGAGACCAGGTCTCGAAGCTTCTTGGAAAGTCTAAGAATGCGAATGGTGTGCTGCAAGAGTTCGGTGGTGTGGTGGAGGTTTGATAGCTGAACAGTTTTAGAATGGATAGAGTTGTAGGGATCGGAAAGCTCGGATCGGATGCGGCGGATGGAGGATTGGAGAGAGGAGACGGCGGATCGGACGGTGGAGAGGGCATGTTCGGCATGTTTAATGGAGGATAACTGATTGAGGAGATCGGAGTGGCGGGAAAGGACTTCGGAGCGGAGCTGGGACTCGAGGAGACGGATGGCGTTGTGTAGGCGCTCGGCAGTGGAGGCGGGGGAGCCGGAGGAGAGAGCGGCGGAGGAGAAGGAGGTTGAGGAGAAGGAAGGGGAGAGGAACGGGGAGAGGATAGGGTCCGAGGCGAAGGAGTCTAAGGGGGAGGCGGAAGGCGGCGGAGGAGTGGCAGTGGTGGGGGATTTGAAGGTGGAAAGGCGTTGGAGTGGGGAGGAGGATGGCGGAGGTAGCTGTGATCTTTGGATCGCCGCCGGCGAAGCCATCGATTCGACTTCTGCTTGCAAGCGTCTCTGACACTCCGGTTTGCTTATTTGGATTTGTATACGGTAACCTCCAATCCATTCACATATTTGATATTTCATTTCTTGTCTTCTTTTATTCTAACAATTTTGTTTGCTTCTTTTTTTTTTCCTTATCAAAATATTCAATCTAATAATATTTATTTAATATTCAAAAAGGTAACATAATCTCGGATTGGACCTCTCGCTCGCTCTCAAGCAAATACTGTATGTTGATTAATTATTAAAATAAAATAATAATATTTTAACATATTATTCATTGAGATGCATAAAAATCCAACAAAAACAGATTACATTTGATTTGCTCTACAGAACTTTTCTAAATCAGCTACATGTCATGCTTTTACTCCTAAAACTATATTTTCAATTTTAAATCCCAAAATTACAAAGGAAAATGTAAGAAGAAGAAAACGAATTAATGAATTGAAGTGGTGAAAAAGAAAAGAGAAGAGACACCCTGAATCAGAAGTGGCAGCCACAACAAAGATAAAAGAAGCAGAGAGTAGAGACAAGAACAATAGCTTCGACAACGTAGAGAACCCTAAAAACCAAGTTGTCCACTATCTTCAGTTTGATGGAAGATATAGATTTCCACGCCCATAACCTTTCCTTCTTCAATGACCAATATCCATTCTTCTTCGTCCCCATCTCTCTCTGCTTTGATTGGTTTTCCTTCTGATGTCACATTTATATACCATATGCTTTGTTTCTAATCAATCCTATTGCTTTGATATAATTGAACATTAGTGCATAGTTGATATCTCTAACGGTAATGGTTCAAAGTTTCTTCTATTATATATACATTCTGTGGCTTATTTGATCGTCCGTTAGTGATTTGGCATATTTCTTTGGTTTAATAACATACCGTTTTCAATCATTTTATCGAAGGTACCAACGGCTAGCACTCAAAAAAGCAAGTAAAATAGAAATGTGTCATCTTTTGAAAGGAACTTGTTAATGAAAAGCCGGTTCCAGCTCATTACCTTATTGCTATGTTGTATCCATGTCGGCTTTTTGGTCTCAACAACTCAAGCTCCACAGAACCATTCTCAGCCTTTTTTTTTTATTAGGTTTATACATGAACTTGAAACAATGTCCCTTTCAACTGGCAAAAAACCCATTTAATACACAACAATTTTTAATACTAAACCTTGTCATTCCACGATAAATGAATAGATATTGAATCAAAGAAATAGTCTGTTGGAAGATAGAGATAGAAGCCAACCTCTTTATGCTTTTCCTTTTCTTTTCATTCTCTCTTTTAAGCTGTCTATTCTGATTGCTAAACAGTAACAACTCACCAGGAGATAGATTCGTTTTACGTTATACGAATATTGATTTCGTATTGTCCTCAAGTTTTACTTAAGATCAGTATCAAACATTTAGCTCGGATTTAGCTTGAATAAATTAATTCAACTTTAAACTATAGGTTTACTGATTAGGGGTCAACAAATATTAATTAGTTCAGGTATCCTACCTCTGCTTGCTAAGAAGATGTAATTTTGTTATATTAATTGAATTCATCTCTTTTTTATTTTATTCATGTCCAAGTTGAATTGATAAATTTAATATTTATTTAATTTTAAGAGATGACAAGTAAAGATTCAACCAAATTTGATATCAAATTTCTAATTAAAGCACTGTTTGTTAAAATCACAAATTTTGGAAAGATAAATTCAAAATAACAGGCAAGATTATGCCTAGAGTTAGGTTCACTCTAAGAAGTTCATTTAATTAGGAGACTTAATTTCAATCCTATTATGTAAGAATTTTGATTTATTTACAAGATAATCTCTACAATATTTAAAGAAGTCAGTTTTACTTAAACGTCAAACACTCTCTCTATTATTCTCTTTTGTCTTTCTTTTGTTTTCTTCCCTTCTTTCATCTATTTTTAGTGTGAAAATAAAGTCATAAGTGGTTAAATCTGCATTTTCTGATTCAAAAGGAATCAAAATTCTAGTAGTAATTAATATTGAATGATTGAGAAATTAATTTAATGTTGGTTATTATATAACTATACATGAATTTAGTGATCTATAATTATCATAACTGATTGATACAAGTAAAAATTAAGTTATTATATATTTAACTTATGAAAAACTTAAATTAAATAGTTGCAGTCATCTCAATTATATAATTTATAATTTAATATTTTTCTTAAAGTTTATTGTTATCATTTAATTGATAAAGAATAATACCATAACCAACCAACTAATGGTAACTTTTGATTTGAATGCTATATTTAAATTAATTAATTTAGAAAAATTGAGACTTATTTCGATTATCTTAATAAGTACCAAACCAACGCCTTTTAATTATGAAAATTTATTCTTTTTTAAACCAATAATAAAAGTTATAATTAGATGAGATATTTTCTTTGAATTGGAGTTGAAGTAAAATTAAAATTTTCGTTTTTTTATTCAGTTGATTTATTTTAATTCTTAGCTAATTTTAGTTCATTCGTTAATTAATCACAAACCTCCCTTTTTTATCACCTAAAATTAATAAACTAGTTTTTAGTTCTCTTACTATTCAATCCGGCTCTATGACTACTGCAAGAGTTGAGCCAATCAGAATTGATTCTAAAGGCTTTGATAACCTATTTGAAATTTTGGTTCGTTGCGGAGGAATTGCTTTGCTGTATTTTACTACTAATCTCTTGTCTTTTATGGGCTCTCAAGATACTTGGATCACGAATCTACCAATGGTAATCCCAATTTTATAATTTTGAAATCTGAATTTCCATTTCCAGTCTTTACAATAGAAAAGAAAAGAATAGGAACGCAGGGGCATTTCATCAAACACTTAACTTCCATTATGCCATTAGTAGAAATCACAATCACAAGTTACCTAAATCACCAAACCGCAAATAATTAGTCATACAATACTCTCCAAACAATGAATAAAATAATAAGCCAAATTTGAGCAGAGAGACTACCTTATTAATACATTGGTTAGTCAGTGGCGCTAGCGATTGGCAACTGCTGGCGCAGTGGACGTGCGATGGAGAGAGACGATGAGATGTGCGACGGCTGACAGGGAGCTAGGAGAACGTACACTTACTAGGAGAGACAGAGAACAAAATACGCGATGACGGTGACGGTGACGGTGACGGTGAGTGAAGAACAAAATAGAATAAGAAATGAAGAAGAAAAAGGGCAAGGATAAGAAGCGCGATGTCTAAAGTGGAGACTCTGGATTGGAAATTAATTAAAAGTAAAACGACGTCAAGAACAAGAAGTGCGATGTCTGGACTGGAAAAAATGAGTTTTGTTTATAATATAATTATGTTTTAATTAAAACAAAACGACCTTGTTTTGTTGTTTCTTGTTTGAGCCTGTCGGGTTTTGGATTGAGCTCGGGTTCAGACTCGAGCTCTGATTTAAGGCTACTCAGGCCCTAATTCTTCGACCCTAGGCTCGGTGACAGAGGTGGCAGATTTTGCCAATTCTAGTCTGTCATTTAAAATTCAAAGAATATACCTTTCTTTTACTTTATGATTTCTCATAAGTGGGTTGGTAAAGTGTACTTGGTCCGTTAATTAGAAATTTGTAATTTTAATATTACAATTAATCTAAACATGGATTAATAAAAAATAAATGTTAGGTATAAACTATCACTTTGTCTCCTAATAGTTAAGCTTGACAATTGAGCTTGAGAATGATAAAACGACATGTTTTTTAATTTTTTAAAAAATAATAAATTAAGTCAGGTTGGAATTGGGTCAAGTTAAATAGTGAAACTAGAATTTGTTGTTTAATTTAAAAAACAATAAACAATATTACACCATTATTGACATAATATTTAATTAACGAAAAATTAATTTCCTCAATTCTTATATCTATTAAGAGTTTGTTTTAAATATTTTAAAAGTGTTAAAATTTACTTTAATCACTTGAAAATATTAAATTTCAAGCTATATTTTATTATAAATATTAAAGTTAAAATTGATTTTTGGCCTTTTTCAAAATAGACTGGTAGTATTCAATAAGATAATTATTTGTCCTATTTAAGCAACAAAGCGGATAAATGGGTCATATCCCAGCCTTGCAGTCACAATCCCAAACGGCAAGTCGTGCTACAAGAAAAGTGTTGCTTGTTTAGGGGTTGCCACTTCCCACCTCTTCTTCCTCTGCCTATTCAAAACTCTTTTTGCGGCTCACTCTTAACATCAACGGGTCCAACAAATTGCTCATCTTTCGGGTTAGCCTATTTTCGCTTCACTTACTCAATCTTTTTTTTCCCCCCCTCTTTAATAGAAAGAAAAAAAATGGAACTTGAACATCATGTTTTGTTTCATATCTTAATTTCTTGCTTTTCACTGGAATGATTTTAGGAGCTTCTGATGCGACGGTGGCTAGCTCTTCTGACACCAAGCCACTTCACGCATTGGCCTATCTCTTTTAAACCCTCCTTGGACCCTGTTCTTCGATTCCGACTTACATCCGTCAGCTCTTCACTTTCTTCTTATTCCACAAGCTCTTCTTATTTGCATCAGTTTTCTCCGTTTCCTTGCTCTCATTCTAATCCCACCTCTTTAACTTCCTACGAGCAACGTAGGATCGTTGTTGGGTTGTCCCAGTTGATCAAACGGAAGCAAGGTTGTGCCTTAAAGCGCTTTGCTGCGAAATTTTGTCCCTTTTTGATTGTGAAGATTATGACACTGTTGATATATCGTGAAACTTCTTTTGCATTCTTCAAGCTCGCTTTTCAGTTTGATTCTGATTCTGCTATTCAATATGGGTCAATTGTTGCACATTTGTTGGCTGCACGGAATGTTCGGTTTCTTGCTCAGGATGTGGTTTCCTGGGTTATTGGGAGCGTTGAGCCTAGTAGGAGCAGAGATTTGGTCGATTTTATGTGGGAGAATCATTATAAATACGAGTCAGATTTCTCCGTCCTTGATACCCTGATGCGAAGTTTCTTGAATGTGGATATGTGTTATGAGGCATTAAATATTTTAAGTAGGATAAGGGAGGTGGGATTGGTACCTAGTCAATCTGCAATGTCTATTCTTTTTAAGTCGTTGCTCAGAGTTGGTGACTATGGTAGTATTTGGAAGTTGCTAAGGGGTATGATTTGTGGAGGACCTCACCCGTCTACTAAAAATTTTAATGTATTGATTCTTGGTTTTTGCAGAAAAGGATATGCCCAAGTTGGAGAGAGTTTGTTCCATGTGATGGGGAAGTATAAATGTGAGCCAGATGTATATTCCTATAATTTTTTGGTTCATGCACATTGCAAGATGGGCCAAACTTCAGCTGCACTCAATTACGTGCATTTGATGATTCAAAATGGTTTTCATCCAATTGAATCTACGTTTAGTGCAGTTGTAAATGCGTATTGTGATAAGGGAAATGTTGTGGAAGCTAGGAACCTATTTGATGGAATCCAACAGGCAGGTTTTTCCCCAAATGTTGCCATGTATAACACTTTAATGGATGGTTATGTTAAGGCAAGAGACATTAGTCAAGCTAATATGCTTTATGAGGAAATGAGGAATAGAGGTATAGCACCTGATGGCACAACATTTAATATTTTGGTTGCAGGGCATTACAGATATGGAAAGGAAGAGGATGGTGATAGATTGTTGAGGGATTTGTCAGCGTCGAATATACTTCCAGGTTGTTCACGGCACGACATTTCTGTTGCTGGTTTGTGTTGGGCAGGTAGGTTGGATGAAGCTACTAAATTGTTGGAAGATATGCTTGAGAAAGGAACACCCCCGAGTGTAATTGCATTTAATTCCATAATTGTAGCTTATGGTCGGGTAGGACTGGAAGAGAATGCTCATAAAGTGTACAATATAATGGTTAAATTTGGATTAATCCCCTCATCTGCAACTTTCACCTCTCTACTTATAGGCTTGTCCAGGAAAGGGAGACTGCAAGATGCGAGGGAACTTCTAAATAGAACGATGGAGAAAGTCTTTCCCATCAATAAAGCAGCGTTTACTGTACTATTGGACGAGTATTTTAGGATTGGGGACACAAATGGGGCTTATAATCTGTGGAATGAGATGAAAGAAAGGAGAATAAGTCCTGATAGTGTTGCCTTCTCAGCCTTCATCAATGGCCTCTGTAAAGCAGGTCTGGTGGAGGACGCATATGATGTATTCTTAGAAATGTCAAGAAATGGCTATATACCCAACAATTTTGTCTACAATTCTTTGATTAATGGATTTTGCAAATGTGGGAATCTTTGTGAAGCATTGAAATTGGAGAAGCAGATGAGGCAAAAGGGGCTTCTTCCCGATATTTTTACTATGAATATCATCATTGATGGACTTTGTAAAGAGGGAAGAATGAAGGCTGCGGTTAATGCACTAACAGATATGTATACCATCGGTTTGACTCCAGATATTGTCACTTACAATACTTTGATCGGTGGATATTGTAAATCATTTGACATGGCTAGTGCAGATGAGTTGATGAATATAATGTATGCTAGTGGATGGGACCCTGATATGACCACCTATAACATTCGAATTCATGGACTCTGTCGCAGTAGAAAAATAAGTCGAGCTGTCTTTGTGCTGGATGAGCTGATTGCAGCGGGTCTTGTTCCAAACACAGTAACATACAACACCGTGCTGAATGCTGTTTGTACAGATATTCTTGACCGTGCTGTGATCTTAACGGCAAAATTGATGAAGATGGCTTTTGTTCCAAACGTTGTCACGACTAACATCTTATTGTCTCACTTTTCCAAGCAAGGGATGCCCGAGAGGACGCTTATATGGGGCCAGATGTTGACAGAAATTTCCTTTGACTTCAATGATGTCTCGTATAAGATAATGGATAGAGCCTACCGCCTTATTATGCAAAATAACACGAAGCCCTCAAGACCAACTTCTGAAAAAAGCCTGTTTCTGGACTTCCTTATGTATATTACCTACAACTACCTAAGTAGCAGTAGATCTTGCGGCAAGATAAATGAAGATTCACTTGAGCTGACTGAAACTGGCTGATGAGGCAATCAAGGTAGAATTATCTTCTTTGTCTTTCCCTTTTTCTTACAATTTAATTTATTTTCTTTATCATTCACCTTCTCGTAGTTTTGCTGTTCTCATTTGTTGATTCTTAAGTGGTGTTGAGGCGATATGATCCTTATCTGAATGAGAAGCCCTTTTTCTCTTTTCCTTGCAGTCCAAGTTGAAATCTTATTCCATTTTTATGTTAGGAAGATATTGATTTGTAAAAATATATGATGGAAACTTTCTCCAATTTCCGAAGTTGGAAGCTTTTGGAACTTCAGCTGATTGCGAACAGCACTGACTAGGCTACGCGGTGAGAGCGGCAACGATTTGTTAGATTATCGTTTCCGCAAATGGCTTACAAGTACTCAGCAGCGGAATAGCATGGCTCTTTTAGAGCAGGTTAGTAAAGTATAGTTGCGCATTTGAACGTGTCCACTTAACTTGAAGGTTTATATAGTAGAATCCTTGCAGGCGACAGAATTGTCACCCGTGAAAAGTTGAGCTGCCTAGGGTTGGTGACACTGAATGAAAGGCCCTTACTTCTAGTTGAAACTAAGCCTCTTTATGTTTGTCTTGTCACGTAGTTAACTTATAAGCATACATACCCCTACTTCATTGTGTAATAGTTTGCCATCCCAGTACTTTGGCATTTATGCGAAGGGTACTCTTGTGTTCAGGACTTGAGGTCCAAATCCGGTTATCATGAAGATGAAATTTCCATGGGATCACTTCCAAAGCTCAGTTATGCTGGATTCCTGTCTCCCTTCCTCTCTCCTCCATGATTTCATATAGATTTTGGCAGTAGACGGATGGGATCCGGTTTCAGATTTTGAGAAGCAAGCAATATTTTTGTTTGCAGGTTGCAAACGAATGGTGAAGGGAAATTATTGAAGAGTCTGAATTGGAGCACGGAGCTCCAAGGCCTGCAGCACTTGTACAGCCAAGAGAGTTGAAGATTTTGCACCTGATAGCCCTATTTCCAAGATTTAAGTGAAGTTTCGACTTGAATTTGTGGGTATAAGTTAACACTGATGTAATGATATAAAAATAATTCTGCAGCATTTTGTATGAAAAGATTGTCATCAAAATAAATATCGATCATCATTCCCACATCTAGGAACTGATTTTCCTGAAATAGAGACGTGGAAACATACTATCCAAAATCTGGGGTGAATATTGAACTCGGACCAAACCTGTTCAAATCTATAATGACCAAAATATAAGATGAAACTAGTACCGTACACGCAATGTTAAAACACAACAAATAAACAAAAAACAAAAACAAAAGAGAAGCAGATGGACTAAACATTGAGTTAAACAGTAGTAATGTATGGAGCTACAGATTAATGCATTCATATGTGGGGCAATGATGATCCAAATATTCGAAGAAGCAGTCGTTTGTGCTTGCTACCTCCGTAACTTGAGCGACGTAGTCCGAGTTTAAGAGCTTCCCGTCCTTCCTTGGCAGATCTTTTCCTTGCGGCCGTTAAAAGAGCAGAGCCCGTTTCAGTCTCTTTCCAACCATTTTCAGATGTATCATTCATCTTATTTTCAGATTGATGTTTGTCGTCTTGATGGGTATGAGTTTCATCTGCATCACCAGAAGTGGTAGCGGTGCCCCACCATCTGTTTGAAGCAACTGATAAGCCGTTTGGCGGAAACCCATACTTAAACTCATCCATTCCCTTGATGATCGTTAAACTTGGAGTCACACCTTGCTGCTGCTGCTGGTGTACTTTCTGAGGAGACATAGTGTCACCTTGTCTTCGAATAACGAAAGAACCCTAATTAAGGATCTTACAAGTAAAGAAGAGACGTGGGTTAGGAACAAAGGTGAAACCATACCCAAGTGCAGAAGTAGCATCTAGTGATTTAAGGATGTCTTCAATGCTTTTCCCAGCTAAAACCTGCACTTTGAGATATCCCTAAATAAGCAAATCACCAAATCCAAAACTTAGTAATAAACAAATTTGATGAATTTGTTACACCTTCCTATAAGGCCACCTCTCGAGCCCATTTTCCCTGCAGATTTTCTTAAGCACGCTTACACATACACCTGAATAAAGACTCAGAAGACAAATACAGATTCTTTTTTTAATCCAAAAAAACATATACAGATTCTTAGCTTTAGCATTAAAAGTGAAAAGATGTAGAAGAAAGAAAGAGAGAAACACTTAAATTAGACCTAGATAGTTAGCGGCATCGGAGAGGGGAAGGGAGAAATAAACGGAGATGGCGTCGAGCGTTAGTGATTGAGCACCACCACCACCACCACCCGCCTCTGCTGCTGTTATGCTCTGCTGCCGCCAACTCATTCTCTCTTTAGCCTTTTATCATACAGTATTTACTATTTATTTATTTTTTCCTAAAAAGAAAGGAGGTTGTAAGTGTAACTCTAGTTTTGTCGTGACTTTTGTGCAAACAAAAGAGAACAAGCGCAGTGCAGACAAGAGATGACCATGGATTCTAACCTTACTTCATAAACAAGCGCAGTGCAGACAAGAGATGACCATGGATTCTAACCTTACTTCATAAACACGCTTATTTAGTATTTTTGGCATTTTAATTTAAAGTAAATTAAACATATCATTTTTCTTTGCATTCATTTCAAAAAATTAATGTTCTAAAAATAATAAAATTTAAAGTTTAAAAAATTCATACCATCATAAAATCGTTAAAAATTAAATAAAATTACAATTTTAAAATTTACTTAAAAAAATTAAATAATAATTAATTGATTTATAAAAATTTATTAACTTACAAAAAAATTAAATAATAATTAATTGATTTGTTGATTTATAACAAATTCAACCAATTTTAACGAAAAATAAAAAATTAAAATTCTTACAGTTAAATCTGTTGAGTTTATTAATCGTTACAAAATATACCCAATTTTGGCCCTATTTTATAACAAAAAATGGATCTTTTACAAATAAAAATAACACTTTTTATTCGATTCAATACAAGATATTTCTGCTCAAATTGCAAACTATAACATTTTGTACTAGTTGTTTGAGCTACTATAACTCCACACAATTAATACATACAAACGAAAACACACACACATATACATATAAACTTCATAATTTACATGTGCATATGAAAACACATGAATATGTATTGCTTCTTCAATAACCCTTCTCCTTTAATTCTCTTTGCATCCTCTCTTTCCCATTACACATCCAGAATTTCTACAATATATGCAGAAGAAACATAGGTCAGCTGATTGTTAGACAACACCAAAGTAGCACTAGCAGCATTGCTGGGAGTAAAACAGAAAGCAATTTCAGCATCAATCTTGATTTTGTGGAAAGGGAAACCTATAGTATTGCTTGTAAACATGTATGATCATCAATTAGATTAGTAAACAAAAATTGTAAAGCCACCATACTTTATAACCAAAGATGCCATAAATGACAATTTATTAGGCCATACAATCCACAAGCTCCATATTAGAAAGACCAAACTTCATGTAGTTATTAGAAATGACTTTTATGAGCAGCAGTAAACACACGAGTATTAGAAACAAAACCATCCTTAATAAACTTAAAGCTCGGATCAAAGAAGAGAAAATAATGGCTGAACTAGATGTATCCACCATCTCTGCATATCAAAAGCCTGAAGCTCTTTACACAATCTGGACAGATAGAAGCAAACTTAAGGCAAATCTGAGAAGAACATAAGGCTTCCAGTCACTGGACATCAAACCAAACTAGCATACGACAAATGGCTATAGGAAGAGGACACAAAAGCATTGTCCCTCAACAATTCAATCTGGAAGCCTCTGAATCTGCCCCAAATTAACGACAACTTGAACCAACAGAAACTTACGTTCCCCAACTAATTTTTGACCAAACCTTAGAAGGCAATACAAGATAAGAAAAACTACAAAACAAGATTCACTGGCAAGAAACAGACGAACGCCACAAATTAAGACACGATTACTATCAAACAAGATGTGTGCAACACCGACAAGTGCAACCACATGATTTTTTAGGACATGTCAATATCATATGAGTTGCTTAACCTAATAGTAAACAATCTTTTGAAATTCTGCAAATGCATCTTCATCTGTAAATTTAGTGGAGATAATATCACGGGGCAATGGTACGTATTAGGAATATGCAATTGCAACTGTTCATTCAGTCCTTTTCTTAATCAAGCATTCTTCATAGTGCATCAAATTAAATAGGTGACCGGAAAATCTTCAGCCATAACTAGCAAACATAAGCAGATCGAATATAGCACCCAGACCAAAGTTATTGTTATCTGAAGACTATAACTAGCCTTTAAAAATAGATAACTAAGTGAAGCTACCCACATGGAAATAACAATTCAAAAATATTGTTTCTGGTAGCTTAAGAAACTTATAGACTAAAGAAACAAAATTTTCAGATTAATGAAAGCCATAAGAATCAATTACAGCAGCTACCTTGCCTACTCTTCGAAGATTCCTGCATCCTTATTGGTTTTGTTTAACATGTCATGCAACAAATACCAATGATCTACTGTGGACGTCTACAACAAGAACTCTGGCCTGACTTCATTCAGTCCCTTCCATAAAAACAGACTGTCAACATAGGTATCCAAGAAAAATGAGTAGGGATCACCACAAATATCTAACGGACTAATCCTGTTACTCTCAGGGTCATACGAAACCAACAACCCATGGCTCATAACCAGTAGAATTTCACCATTTCCCCTAAGGCCTAATGCCTTGGAGACTCCACACGTTAAATGAATTTTGTATTGTTTAAGCCAAGACTCTGAAACACCATACTCTTTCATCACCCAAATATAACAAATTGAGGAGTGCTGCTCCGGCCACACATTCTTGTACCAAATCAAAGAAAGTGATCCCCCAAGTACAGAAAGGCTCATTTTCTTTCTGTAGCCTAAGTTGGCCGTCTCTTCCGGTATCTCCAGTTGTCCAAATACTTCATTGGATACATCAAATGTAGCCACAACAAGTTTTTGCTGACCGCCCAACTCCTTATTTGGCAAAGTACAACCGAGCCAGTGGATAGCTTCATTCAGAAATGCCTGCTGTGAGCTTCTGTCTATAACAAAATCAGGATAAGGGGGGGTCACCGTGGCTTTACTATTCCGCCAAGCACCCAAACGCAGGTCAAAGATCTCAACCTCCCTCCAATCCACTTGAGACGGATAATCAGCAACAAAATGTACAACTTTCACAACCTTGTAATTAATACTTCTCGAATCAAATCCAAACCCAAGAACCTCATCGAAACAGCGAGAATCAATGTTGTGTTTAATCGGAACATTCGCAAACTTTCTCACCAAAGGATTCCATAGAATTATGGATTGGGGACAACCCCTTTGCTTCGAGTGATAATCAGTCAAGCAAAGCAACCCGTTACAGGAACCGACAATCTGAAAATAATCCAGACTGCTCTTAAAAGGCCAATTAAGCTGGTGAGTTGCTACCAGTGAGCCATCATCATCAAAGTTCAAGGTGAAAGTCTCTTTCCCTTGAACTTTAGAGTAGCGCCTGATAATAAATCGATTGGCTTTCTTGTGGTTGTTGGTGGCAGCGAATTGGGTATACACAGAAACGAAAGTAGGATCAGTTATAAGACAGTGCCATGACTTGCAGACGCATATGAAGCGAAGAAGTGATTCAACAGGAAGCCTTAAAAAGATCTCAACCAACACTTCTGGAGGTAAGTAATCTGACATCAATAACAGCAACGAAGTTTTGGAACTTCGGTAGGAGGAAGAAGACGAAGGAAGAGAATTGAAGTGTTATGGTTGTTCCCTTTAGCAATCAGTAAAAATTGCAATCTTGGTACGCGATTTAGTTCAGAATATCTGAAAGGAGAGGAGAATTGTGAAAATTATTGAGACCAAAGCACACCCACAGAACAGTCCGAGGATGTTGGAATCACGGATGCTCGGTTGGGTAGATAAGAAAGGAGTACAAAAGTAACAAAACAAAGAAAGTTTGTGGCTTTCACTCTTTTATGCGGTTTGACAACGACGTTGCCCGTTTATTGCCTTGAAAAAATTGGCCTTATTTAATCTTTACTCTCACACTTGAAAAGATGTATAATCCAGGATAACCACAATCTTCGTCGTAAACATTTATCAATTATCAACAGTTGAACCTTCGTACCTATCATACTGTTTACAGATGAAACAAGTCGGTAGTAAATGATCAGATCCGTCAAACCTAAAACATGTAGCTAACAACAGATCCTAATAACTTCAATGTCCAGATATGTGACAATCATTTGGATTGTTTTTGGTGACTTGGAATGAATATGATGTACCACATCATATGAACAGTAAAAATTTGAAACCATTGCGTATTGATCTTTTTTGTGAACAAAAGAAAGCTCTCCAAGTTTCAGGTCACTTGGTTTTATCATTTGTTACCTGATACAGACAGGAAAGAATTAGACGCGGATACCTCCAGTACCCGTGAAAACTATTTACAGGCTCAACGCCAAACTGCACATCCACAACAGTCAGTAAGCAATTCAATTGTTGGCAGTTATGGCGAGCCACCAGCTTTCTGGGATCACAATCCAGCTTCCACCTGTTCCAAACACCACAACCTAAACGTCCACCAATTTTGCTTTTCTCTTTAATCTGTACAGCAGTAGAAATATTTGTTCTTTGTGCCAATGCTCGTCAAATTGGACTTGCTTTCAACACCTGCAAATTGAACCAAAAGGATTATTATGTTGGATCCAATGTCATTTAACTGCAGAACTGTAGAGAGAGTAAAATATAATTTCTGCAACCAAAATGCCTTCGGGGACCCAACTGGCATGAAAATTATATTGACCAATCAAAGAACAAAACTGTATTAAGAGAGAAAACACTGTTAGCATCCTTAATATGGCTATTAGAAGGTTCCAACTTGGGACAACTCAAATCCTGCAAAAGTCTCATCCTAAGGTCTTTTAATTACGCACTAACCAGATTGAGGAATAGAACAATCATGCTAATTGGAAACTGATACCAAAAGAGTCAATCAGTATATTTTAATGGCTCAATTTAGGTCAAATACTTGATTATACAGCTGGAAATAGTTGAAACAAATATCGGGGATCAAATCTTTCGAATTGGTCCCATGTCACCTGTATTTCAAATTCTCATGCACCATACACGTCTGGAGAGAGATCTATGGAGATGTTACATCAGGGTGTCATACAGATATGTGTTTCTGTGTAGGATCTAGTAACAGGACAACTCACAAGAAAATCTTCTTTTTCCTTACTGAAATTCTTCTCCTTCCTAGGCCCTAATGTTGCTGCTTAAAAAACATGCTTTTAACAAGTTTTATGTGTAACTGTTATTTTACAAAAATTCAAACTGCCTTCATATTCATTCTAATGCTCTTTTAATAGACTGAATAAATAGTGTTTAAGAAATAAAATAGAATAGGAATCTGCTAACTTATTTTTATACTAAAAATAGACTTTTGAAAATAATATTATTAAATAAGATAACTACTACCTAAATAAGATAATTACTACAGAAACACAAGATAACTACTCTAAAAACATAAGATAACTTTCTAATTTCTCTCATTGTATAGTTCTTCCCTAAGAATACACTTTGCATATCATTACCCCCCTTCTGAACAAAGAGCTTGTCCTCAAGCTCGAACTCAGGATAGGTCTTCTCAAAATCTTCACAAAACTCCCAAGGAGCCTCCGCCCTCATCCTCTTCTTCAGATTCTACCTCCAAAACAACTTCTTGCATCTATGTCCACGAAATAATGCTTCATCACAATTGAAGAAAAGCCCATTTTCCCTTCTTTCCTCCGTCTTTGTCTTGGTTAACTTAAAAAATGTGTATTTATGCTCCCGATGCTAGCTGCTACCCAGGTGTTGTCACCATGATTTCTCCCTAATACAACCTAGTTGCTTCTCTACTTCTTATGATTTCTCCCTAAGACAACCTAGTTGCTTCTCTACTTCTTTTCATAAATTTGTGCCAAATTCAAAGCAGCTTCTAAGCTGCTCAATTGTTGCAATTCTACTTTCAATCGCAGCCCTTCCACAAGACTAGTAGTGAATAGGTTGATCTGCTGCTTTATAGTGAACCCTGTGGTTCAGGCTAGTAAAGATTGGAACTCCTAATAATCTTCCAATATTCCTATCTGCTTTAAGTTGGCGAATTTGTCTAGGGGGTTGAGGCTCATAGTAGGACCGAACCTCAGATGGCATTGATCCATGAATGTCCCCCAATCCATACTCTCTCCTCTTACTTCACTTTGTAAAACCACAGTTGTGCCTCCCTATTAAGACGGAATGTTGCCAATCTCACCTTTTCTTCTTCATTTGATTTTTAAAGAATTGCTCACACTTGTAGATCTAAATCAACAGATCATCATTACCATCATATGAAGAAAATTTGAATTTAGAATACCTAGAAACAATAATCCCTCTTAATTGCCCAACACTTCTTTCCTCCTTTTGGTCCATGTAGGTGCAACTGTTACTCCCAACCACATTATTCTTACGATGCCCCTTCAACTCTTAAGGAATCTCCTCTAGCTATGAGTTAAAGAACTTTTCGCTAGACAACCGGCAGTCCTCCACCATACGACCTTTGCACGATATTTCTCATGAACACATCCATTCGGCTTGACAAGTCTACAAAGTCATACAAGATGTCTCGCTCTAATACCAAATTCATAAGTGTTTTTGTCGGATTATTTAGTATTATTTAGAAGATTGTATAGTTATAGCAATCATAGAAATCCCTGATTTCTGGGGATTAGAATAAGATACATATTTCCCTATATCTTAGGGAATTTGTTACTATATTTAGTACAGACAGTTGTATATATAAACTACGACTGTAACCTACGAATATGAGAATGAAATTATTCTTCTCTGCTAATATTTGACATGGTATCAAAGCTGTTAGCTCTTTCCGACTAAAACGCTGATTTCTCTCTCTAGTCATACTGACTGAGATCCACCTCCACTGCCCCTCTCATCGTCCTAGCCTTATCTCTCATATTTTCCTATTCCTATCCTTAGTCTTACCCAATCAATCATGTCGGACTCACCCAAAAGTTTTGCTGAAATTATCAACCCTGCAGTCGAGAATACTGCTGCTGCTATAACCGGAGATTTGTAGAATATTCCAGCTGCATACTGATTGAATGGGAAGAACTATTTGAAGTGATCACAATTGGTCCGCACATTCCTAAAGGGAAGAAGGAAATTGAGCCATTTAATGGGCACAGTTCCTTCACAAGACGATCCCAGATTTGCGGCGTGGGATGAACAAGACTCCATGGTAATGTCCTTGGTTATGGAACTCAATGCTGCCAGAAATTAGTGACACATATATGTTCCTCGGAACTGCCAAGGAGATTTGGGAAGCTATTCGACAGACATATTCCAAGGTTAATGATGCTACACAGATCTACGAGATTAAGACGAAAGTTTCAACAACTAAACAGGAGACGCAGACTGTTACTGAATATTTGAGTTTCTTACAAAGCTTGTGGCAAGAGATGGACCATTATCAATGCATCCAAATGCGCTATAGTGAAGATGTAGCAATTCTGAAGCGTTTTGTGGAAAAGAATCGTATTTATGATTTTTTGGCAAGTTTAAAAGCGGAATTTGATGCTGTAAGGGTGCAGATTTAGGAAAACAAGACCTACTGTTTCTAAATGAGACGATCGCTATTATACGTGCGGAAGAGGGATGTCGAAATGTTATGCTTGAAACTCAAGAAGGAGAACCAAGGCCACAAAATTAAAGGAGGCAAACAATCCTACAGTTGTTACTAGAGGGGACTCATCCAAACCTTTTAACTAAGAATCCCTATTTTGCACATACTGCAAGAAGCATCGACACACCAGGGAGAAATGCTGGAAACTTCATGGCAAGCCCAATCGAAGTGGGATCAACCGAAGTCAAGCACTTATGGTGAGCACTTCGTCAACTAATGAAGAAAATTCCAAAAAACCTATCCCTGAGTTTAATAACGAAGAAATTGAGAAAATAAAAACCTTCGTGGAGTCCTTTGAGAAGCCAACCTCAACAGGTACTTGTTAATTGGTGTTTTCAAGTATTTCTTCTTCTTCTAAGACTAATGTCTCAGAAAGAAATTCTCCTCCTATGTGGGTAATTGATTCCAGAGTAACTAATCATATGACTTGTTCCTCCAAACATTTTATCTCTTATAACCCCAGCTGTAGCCATAAAAAGATCACAATAGATGATGGATCCATCATCACCGTAGCTGCTCAAGTGGATATATACATAAACAAGGACCTTACACTAAGAAATGTTCTCCATGTTCTAAAGCTATTTGCAAGCCTTATTTCCATTCATAGTGATATTTAGGGACCTTCTACCATCCCAAATGTTTCGGGTGCTAGGTGGTTTGTTTCATTTATTGATGATTGTACCCGAGTCACATGGCTTTACCTCTTGAAAAATAAATATGATGTTAGTACTGTTTTTCCTAATTTCTACAACATGATCAATACTCAATTTGATGTCAAAATTAAGAGATTTCGATCAGACAATGCCAAGGACTATTTCAATCAGACCCTTTCTCCATTTTTTCAAAAAACAAGAATTATTCACGAGTCATCATGTGTTACTACCCCACAATAGAACGGTGTAGCTGAGCGAAAAAATGGACATCTCCTAGAGATCACTAGAGCATTGCTGTTTCACAAAAATGTTCCAAAACAATACTGGGGTGAAGTCGTATTAACTGTTGCCCATCTTATTAACCGACTTCCAACACGGGTCCTTGGGTTCAAAAGTCCAATTGATATTCTCAGAAAAATTTTCCCAAATTTTTCTATTTCAAACAATCGGATACCTCGAATCTTTGGTTATGTTGCGTTTTTCATATCCATTCTCACAATAGGAGCAAATTAGATCCACGTGCTCTTCGATGCATTTTTATTAGATATTCCTCCACACAAAAGGGTTATAAATGCTTTCATCCACCTTCTAAAAAAATTTTATCTCAGCTGATGTTACTTTTGTTGAAAATGAACCTTTTTTTCAGCACACCTATCTTCAGGAGGAGACCTTGAGTGAAGATAAAGCAAATGATATGTTTCTTCTTGATCCTAGTTTTGATCCCAGTTTTGTTCAATCTCAACCCATAATCGTGCCTAAATCTACTTCTCCCTCAATTGAGTCAGCCACATCTGTTGACCTGATGAAAGATAAGGGAAATCAAGATAACATGCAGCTACTGCAAGTTTTTTTCTAGGAGGAAGAGACCAGTCTCTCGACCAGCACTGTTCAGTCTCCCATTCGTGCTATTGCTCAATTTCCAGAAATCTCTCTCAAACCAACTGACGACATCACACTAGGTGGTGAGCCAAGCGTTGAATCATTTGAACCAGCGGAAGAACCAAAAGAAACAAGTATTGAAGACCTACCAATTGCACTTAGGAAAGGAACAAGAACCTACACAAAACACCCACTGTCCTTTTTCATGTTGTATCAGAATATATCCCAAAAGCATAGAGCTTTCTTAACCAATCTCCATACAATTCCCACACCGAGAAATCTAACTGAGGCATTAGGAGAGGAGACAGAAAATGGGAGGATGCTATGAAGACTGAAATGGAGGCCCTTGAGAGGAACAAGACATGGGAGTTGGTGGAATTGCCGAGAGGGAAGAAACTAGTTCGGTGTAGGTGGGTTTTCACCATAAAGTATAAGGCTAATGGCTCAGTGGAAAGATATAAGGCAAGATTGGTGGCCAAAGGGTACACTCAAACCTATGGCATCAATTATCTAAAGACATTTTCCCCTGTTGCCAAGATGAACACGGTACGGATACTATTATCATTAGCTGCTAATTTTGAGTGGAATCTGCAATAATTTGATGCTAAGAACGTGTTCTTCCATGGTGATCTAGAAGAGGAAATTTACATGGAAGTTCCTCCTGGATTTGAATCTAAAGAGGGAATGGTATGCTAATGTGATGATTTCACTGGGCTCAAACAATCCCCAAGAGCTTGATTTAGAAGGTTTGCTAATGTGATGATTTCACTGGGATATAAGCAGAGTCAAGGAGACCATACGTTATTCATTAGACACTCAAATTCTAGGGGAGTCACAACATTACTAGTTTATGTAGATGATATCATTGTAACAGGTAATGATGTAGAGAAATGAAAAATCTAAAGCAATGTCTCTTGAAGGAATTTGATATCAAAGAGCTAGGAAAGTTAAAGTACTTCCTAGGCATTGAAGTAGCTCATTCAAAGCAAGGGATTTTCATCAACAAAAGTATGTACTTGACTTGTTGAAAGAAACAGGAACATAGGATTGTAAACCAGTGGAGACACCGATTGAATTCAATCATAGATTAGGTGATGCTCCAGAAGATCCCATGGTAGATAAAAAGTGATGCTCCAAAAGATCCCATGGTAGATAAAGTATCATGTCAGAAGCTTGTTGGGAAGTTGATATATCTGGCACACACAATACCAGATATAGCATTTGCAATGAGCACGGTTAATCAATTCATGCACAATCCTAAAGAATCACATCTCAAGGTAATAAACAGAATACTACAATACTTGAAAGGCAGCCCAGGAAGAGGAATTCTGTTTAAGCGACAACCAATCACAGGTATGACATTAGAGGCTTATATCGATGCAGATTATGCAGGGTCTTTGGTCAATAGGAGATCAACATCTGGTTACTGTACACTCCTAGGTGGTAATCTTGTAACATGGAGAAGTAAGAAGCAAAATGTACTAGCAAGATCAAGTGCAGAGTCAGAATTCAAATCTATGGCGTTGGGGATATGTGAATTACTTTGGCTGAAGATAATCCTAAATGACTTAAGAATAAAATGGGAAGGACCCATGAGGCTGTACTGTGATAACAAATCAACTATCAACATTGCACATAATCCAGTTCAACATGATCGAACAAAGCATATTGAAGTTGATAGGCACTTTATCAAGGAAAAACTAGACAGTGGCTTAATATGCACTCCATTTGTATCAACCAAGGATCAGTTGGCAGATGTACTTACAAAGGGACTGATAAGCACAATGTTTCAAGATATTATTAGCAAGCTAGGGATGGAAAATATCCACTCACCAGCTTGAGGGGGAGTGTCGGATTATGTAGTATTATTTAGAAAGATTGCATAGTTATTATAGAAATCATATAAATCCTTGATTTCTGGGGATTAGAATAAGATGCAGATTTCCCTATATCTTAGGGAGTTTGTTACTATATTTAGTATAGACAACTGTATATATAAACTAAGGGCTATAATCTATGAATTATGAGAATGAAATTATTCTTCTCTCCTGATATTTGACATAAATATATACTGGATGCCCAGCCTACAAAACAAACTACAGCAGCAAGGATAGTTGCAAGAATCGTTAACCTAGGGTTTTAGATATTATGACAAGGCCTGAAATCAGTACTTCTAGGCAATTTTCAAGACCACTGACAATACTAACCTAAACATGGAGATAGATTCTACATTGAACTAGAAAGATTAGAAAGATATGAAGATAAACATTGCCTGAAATTCAAGAAATTGCTTTCGAATGTCCTTACTTTGGCAATTAACCTCAAACAAGTTCTCAAGGACTTCAAATACTAGAATGTATACATCACTGTACAAACAGTAAAATCACTTGTCTTGTGATCTCAAGATTTTCGATACTTCGTAACATATCCCTGCAAGAGAAAGGCAAGTATCACATGACTGCACCAGCAATTGTGAGGTATCCAATATCTACTACTTCCATATTGCACTCATATTAACTTAAATCTAGACACTTACCTCAACCAACTTCGTAATTTTTGACTGAGATGAAGAAAGATATTGTTTAATTGAATCCATTGTTGTTGGAGCTTGATGAGTCTGCAAGGCACTAACAACTTTCTCAACTGTCTTCTTAACTATCATGTTATGTGCATCCTTGCTGAGATGACCTTCACGCCACGTTGGTTTCAATATATCTTTGACAAAATCTACCAGCACAGCACGGAAATGCCTAAGAGCTTTTGTTTCTTTAGCCACATCCCCTTCTGTCTTTTGATCAACTTCAATATCATCATTTGACATAAACCTTTTGCGTCTTGATCCATCACTTACCTTCCTAGCATTGTGATCAACATCAACTTTGTTTTTCTTTGGAATGTTTTTGACACAACTAGTGGTTGAGGCATTTTCTTCCTCAGGATATCTAGGGACAAATGGCCGCTCGTTCTTGTCCAACAAATTCTCAGGGAGTCTAATATGTGAAGACATGGAACCCTTGTCACCGTTACATTCTTGGCCAGGGTTCTGACATAACAAGGAATCATCAGATATTAGCTGGTGTGATGCATTTAGGACAATATTCTCTTGATTAAAGAAAGAGAATTTGAAGGATTTCCGTCCTATAGACGAGTCAATGCTATCATGAAAAGGATCATATTGGCTTCCAACGGATGATAGCGTTGCAGGAGTCATCGAAAAGGAGGGTTGAAATGGTATAGAGGGTTCCCAATCATTTGAAGAAATCATCGCCTTGTGTTCTCCATAATATGATGGTTCTGCTGATGCACTAGTTTGAGGCAAGTTTTCTGGCTCAGATCCAGAGAAACTAGAAGCCCTTTGCAACAAGGAAGAGGATCTGGGCACATGATGCTCTCTATCATTGTCCAACAACTTTTGTAGGCCATGCATGTTAGCATTCACGGAGGTGCTAAAAGAAAATGCAGGTCCCATCCAAGTTGAGGTACGATGAGCTGGTACCATAGCACTACTTGAAAAAGAAGGATCTCGATTTGAACTACTCACATGCTGACTTTGGATGCATTTCAGAACCTCCAACCTGCTCATTTGAGAAGAGGGATCTCCATTGTAGTAGTTGCTTAAGGTCAGAGCAGAGTCCTTTAAAGATCTATGTTCAGCAAGTAAGCTCTGCTGGACTACAAGGGAACTGCCACTGTTTCTTCGAGAGGGATGACTGCCATAACTAGAACCAGGCCAAATTTTCATATTATCCTCAGCTCCGGCATCCTTAAATTGAGAAACTTTAGGATCACATGTGGATGAAGGAAACGGCTGAGAGGCAGCAAAAGATAGATCCTCTCTCTGAGGAGATGAGAATTTATGTTTTTCATCAAATTTGCATAAACTTTGTGTGTCTTGATGTTGTGGCAGTAGGATTCTTGCAGATAAATGACACATTGCAGCATCTTTTCCTGTTGAAGAAGCATTTGATTGATCAAAACCGAGCAAGTTGGGTTTATCTGTGTTCATACCTGATACATGTGACGGAAGCACAAATTAATAATTTAAAATGGTAAAGATTCTGCAGCATCCACATTACAAGCACTTATACCTTCATGTAGCTGGTCTTCTCTTGTCAAATTTGTAGAAGAAACAACTGCCTCAGGTTGTTGGTTAGTATTATCCACTTTACCATTAATATGAAGGAACCTACATGAACTCCCCCTTATGCACCATCCTTTAGCAAAAAAATCACAAATAACTGCTGGTCGTTTGTTCCCATCCTTAAACTCGGAAGATGGGGATAAACTTCGAGTCTTTATATTGGATGTAACTAATCTGGAAATTCTGATTGTTAGCAGGTAGACAAATGTGAAGAACTCTTTCAAATGTATAGAAGTCACATGAAAAAACTTAAGCAGCATAAGCCTACAGCTCAGGTTGTATGATAAGTACGATTTTTCTAAAACAGAAACAAAAAATTGCAATAGAAGAAAAAGTTAAGCCTGAATCACCGTACCTTGAAGATGATATTAATTCTTTATCTGACCCTAGGTCCATTGGCACATCTTGTATCTCAGAACCCACAACAATGGAAGGCTTCTCATCTAAGCAGTTGCTTTTAACTAAGTCAGCATCACCCTGTGTCCCCACGATAATACATGTGCTGGTTGTCTCAGAAGCCATGCCTTTAGTACCATGTAAATAAGCATTGCTATCACCACATTGTTTCGAGTTTTCTTTCATCAAAAAGAACACGCTGTCCCCTTCCTCCGCTGCAGATAATTGACTTTTGTTTTTCCCAGAACTAACCTTATTAACACCAAGCTGATCCTGATATGATTCCACCAACTGCATTCCTAATGATTCATTTATAGGACCAGGAAACTTGGGCCGGCAGTTGCCATCTTCTACAGCAGACTCACAAGGTGGCTTCAGTTCAGATTGTTCTGGTGCAGAATATGATCCTACTTGCTCACTATGGCCCTCAGACTCCTTATCTTGACCAATATCTACATGAAAAAGGAAATCAGAAGACTTAGATATGCAATATAGCTTTTGTTATGCAGGATTGTCTTCATTTTCTGGACAGAGAACCCAACGATTTTATAAATTTATATAGATTTTCTGCTACGAGAATTCATCAAAGTATTGCTGCATCAGAATAGAATGTGCATTTCATCCCTCTTTCTTGTATATTTTCTGCTGCTGTTCTTACTGACTACAATTCCTCTACCTCATGTTCACTGTGGCCGCAACATTAATCTACCACCAGCATCCAAAATGCAGTAAAGCATGTACCTTCCACTTAAGAAAAACAATAAGACTCTTCCTATCAAGTTCCATTCAGTAATCCATAGACAACCAAGAAATCTCCAATGTTCCCCTTTGAACCAGAGTGCTTCGAGCAAATGTTCATGTCCAATTAGAGAGAGAAATATACACAAGTTAATAAAATCAAGCAAAAACACTCATGGTTAAATATATCACTCAAATTTAAAAAGACATTAATGAATTGTATAATCATAGTTACATTTACCCTTAGCTTGCTCCGATGAATTTCGTGTTTTCTTTTCAACGTATCCATGATCATCGTCATCATCTTCTTCTTCAACCTCTTCCCCCTCCTCTTCCTCTTCAACTTCAACTTCTTCTTCTTCTTCTTCTTCTTCTTCTTCTTCTTCTTCTTCTTCTTCAATCTCTTCTTCCACAGCTTCTTCTTCTTCTTCTTCTTCTTCTTCTTCCTCTACTTCTTCTACTTCTTCTTCTTCTGTTTCTTGATCCTCAATGTTGTCGCCTTCCTCGTCATCGTGGGTGGCAGCTGGTGGTAGTGGCGGTGGTGGCATTAGATTCCGGGTGGAGGGGCGATTATCTGTCTCTGGTTTGGGGGAATTTTCTGCGTCTAAAAGATAGTGCGTTTTTGCGTTTTAGATCGTTTTCGTTTTGCGGTTGGAGTTTGGGGTTTTCAGCTTTAATGGGGGCCTGTTTTCATTATCTATGTATATTGGGCCCAAACCCTACTCCTTGATATACTATGATTACTCATCCATATTACATAAGTTGATTTTTTTTCCAAAAAAAAAACAATGATTTTACTATAAGCTTATACGATTAATGATAAGTAAAAATTATAGTATATTTTACTCCTCTATTTCAAAAAAAACAGCGATTTTACTATAAGCTTATATGGTTAATGATAAGTAAAAATCATAGTATAATTTACTCCTTTATTTTATATTATTTAAATAACACGTTTTGAGTTAAATTATTACATTTTCGTATTAATTATTTAAGTTATTTAATTTTATATTTTATTTCTAAAGGGGATTTAAATTGTACTAAATATTTTTTTTTATAAGTTTGAAGGACCTAAAATAAAGAAACAACTCAAAACAACCAGCAAATTCCAACTCATCTGGAATAAAGGTCAGTTCAAAACAAAACCAAAATCAAGCCCACAAGTGGACAACCCAAAACCAGTTAACCTAACAACACCACAACTGGACACAACAAAACAATGCAGTAGTAGAAAGAAGCATTAAAAGGAGTAAAATGTGGAATTAAGAAAGAGAAAACGTAAAGTACAAAGGAGAAATTTAGCAGCCAAAACGTAAGAAGCCAAAGGAAAAAACATAAGGCCAAAACGACAGCAGGAAAAGAAACACTAAAACAACACAGTAGAGGAGCAAAAATGCAAAGGAAAAAAATACAAAAGGCAAACACAACCAAGGGAGAAAATGCATCAACAAAAGGAAGCAACACGTAATGCAAAGGCAGAGAGCGACACGCAACAGCAACATATTTGATGATGGGTATTTTAGTGTTTTAATGGGTATTTTAGTGTGCTTTTAGTTGTTGATTAGATAATTTGTGCATGTTTAAGTTTAGAATTATGTCAATGTGATTATGTTTGTGTTTTTGAGTGTTATGCAGTTTAGAGCATATTATTAGACTTATATTTTGTGCATTTGAAATATTTTGATGTGTTTGTTAGTGTTCGAGATCAGATGAAGAAGAGTCAGAGAAGTTGAAGAAAGCTTGAAGGAAGAGTCAGGGTCACAATCCTGACATAAGCAACCCAGATATGGCCACGATCGTGACTGAATGATAGGTGCTTAATTGATTTTGAAATTATTCCATAACACTTAGTGATTATTGATATGAAATTGCTTAAGATACTCACTTTGACTCACATATAATTTTAGGCACAATTCGAAAGCGAAGAAGTTAAAGTGAGTCGAAAGCACAATATTTGGGCCATTTTTTGAAGATTAATTTTCACTTGTCTTCATGGAGTGTTGGGACCCGTTTTCGAATCCCAACCTCTTAACAAATTACCATAACTATCATCAATTCATTTTCTTGCTCTGAATCAATGTAAATATACATACATAACTGAACTACTTAGATCTATCATCTCATTACTTAAGCAACCGAGTATGATAAACATTTACATATCAAAAGCCACACCATTGGCTTAATTACCAAAAAAAATACCAAGTAGCAAATATAGCAATTCCTTTAGGCTCTCGAACACTTGATCTTCTAGCTATAACCTGAGGATGGGACAGAGAGGGGGTGAGCTTGAAAGCTCGTGGGTTACAGTTTATAATAAAAAAATAAGCAAAAGCCTTGAAAACATTTCACTTGTCTCAGAAAATATCTTATTGCATCGTAAAAATATTTGCTTTTCAAAATTCTTGTCATACAGTCAAAATTCACAACTTAAAAAACTTGAATGCATCAACTTGACAATTTACAGATACAATGCACAACAAATGGCTCGAGGTTCCGTGAAATAGAATGAGGAAACCGAAGTTTACCCCATGAATAGAATGAGTCCATTTCGGAGCTCATATGCCATAAGCGGGCCAGGAGAAGGCTCTTGTCGACGTGCACGTGACGAACAAAATGGTTCCACTCTCGCCCAAACAGAAGCACACAATCATGCTCAAAAATATTTTATCAAATGTTCATACTTTCTCTTGATCACTTATACAAGATGCCATGACATTTTTCAGAGCATAACATAAAATGTTTCAATGCATTTTCCATCCTTATTTTGAAATTCATCAAAAGTTCATATACCGAATCATAAAAAGATTTCTCAAATCATTCATAACGATAGATGCAGCACTTATGATGCAAATGAAATCAGAAAACTTATTTAATTTACAGAAAACAGTAGTGGCTTATTAATTCTATTATAAACATGTACCCACCTTGATTCCCTTGCTTATAGACTAGACTTGCTCAAAATGCCTCTTCTCTTTGCAAATAACCTGAGGAATCAAAGGTTCTTTCCTGTTGTTCCTCTTGTCTCTCTTGATCCCCTCATTCTTCACCAAATGAAGGGATCTTTAGCTCAAAAGAAAGCTCTTCTCTTCCTCTACCCTTTTCTCTTCTTGAACAACCCCAAAATCTCTCTTGAAGGCTAAGGAAATTAAAACCCTAGCTTGTTTTATCTTCTTTCTCTCTTTCATTCTTTTTCATGTCTCTCTCTTGTCCCTTTTCTCATCCATGCTTTTTTTTGTTTCTCTAGAATATTCTCATTCACGTTTTCTCCTTTATTTATAAGCAAGACAATACTTCTTCTTCCAATTTTGTCCTTAATGAGTCCAAAAAGTCCATTTTATCTTTTCTTATAGGCTTATGTTCTTTTAAACTTAAGTGTCCTGTCAAAAGTACCCTTGAACATTCTGACATGACACTTTCTTCTAGAAAATTTCCCCCATTGTCTTAAGTTTCTAATGCCACCGAAATCATTCAACTTGGTTCAGTGATTCAAAAGATATAATTCAAACATTTTTGGACCGCTCTTGTCCAAAATAGTATGCATATCATTCAATTTGGTTCAGTGATTCAAAAGATATAATCTAAACATTTTTGAACTGCTCTTGTCCAAAATAATATACTATGCACAACTTCTATCCAAAACTTGAAAGTCTTAGGAACTAAATCACAATTCCCTTCCTTCAGATACTTTGTAGCTCTATGTCTCTAGTTTATCACAAATCAGAAATCGTCACATTTGGATTCCTATGGATCAAGATATCATCAAAACACTGAAGTATGTTCAGTGGGATAACACCAGTTCATATCCTTTAAGTGCACACTCATTGTATATGTCCTACTCTTTTCACCTGTCCTACTCTTTTCACTCAATCTTTCTTACTTCATTTCAGATAGCTTCTATTTTTGGTGGAGATGTAGAGCAAAGTCTTACGAATCCAATGGTTCAAGAATCAGATCATTTGGGGGTCTAGAGAAGAAGTTATGGCCAAAAGAAGCAACCATATTTTTGACCTCAATCATACTAAAGCTGTTTCGGGGAAACAGCCATAACTTTCTGTAAAAATTTTGGATTGAGGGGTTCTTTATATGGTTGGAAAGAAGAATTCAAGAGCTAAAACTTTCATGAAGACGTCGAAGGCAACTTCTTTCATCTGAGGGGTCAAAAATAGAACATACGATATGATGTCATTTTTGAGACGAAGTGACGTCATTAGACGAAACAAGGATGGAAAAATTGTCATAACTTTCCCTACAGATATCGGATTAAGGTTTTCTTTATATTTTTGGAAAGAAGAATGCAAGAGCTACAACTCTTATGAAGACGTAGAAGGCAAAAGATTTCATCTGTGAGGTCAAAAATAGAATAGACAATATGACGTCATTTTTTAGACGAAGTGACGTCATCAGATGAAACAAGGTTGAGAAAATAGTCATAACTTTCTCTACAGATATCGGATCGAGGTGTTCCTTAATCTGGTTGGAAAGAGGAATGTAAGATCTACAACTCTCATGAAGGCCTCAAAACAAGATTCGACCTCTAAAAGGGTCCAAAATGGGGCAGAAGAAGGAAGCAAAAAGGTCAAACTAAGACTAAGCAAAAATCAAACTAAGACAATGCTGACGTCATACTAAGACGATGATGACGTCATACTAAGACAAAAAACTAAGACGAAGTTGACGTCATACTAAGACGAAGATGACGTCATACTAAGACGGAAGCAAAACTAAGACAGAACAAAACTAAGACGATGCCGACGTCATACTAAGATGAAGATGATGTCATACTAAGACTGAAGCAATCAAAAGGGCATAACTTTCAGCTCAGATGTCTAAAATTTTCATACTATATACTGTTAGAAAGATAAAAGAAAGATCTACAACTTTCCAGAAGGCAACTTTGCTCAAATCTATTTATATCAATCCCAAATTTGCTCCGAAATTCTGAAGACAAAATTTTCCATTCATACACCAACACTGCACCCAATTCTTAACTTCATGACAAATTTTGAGATTCTTAGAGACAGAATTGATGTTGGCCTCCGTTTCCGGAGCCCAACGTCCTGAGACATGAGCCTTGTGCTGAAAACCCTGAAGGATCTCTTGCTGTCATTCCCTAATGGTGGTGAGCGTACACTAGTCAAACCCCAAAATCATAAGTTGACTTCTTCATAGAAATTGTAACTTTAAGTCTCTGGTTCATTTTGAAACAAGAATCACCTCAA
>JANZLH020000022.1:2669775-2693514 GCA_026770325.2 Erythroxylum fimbriatum | reverse complement strand
CTCAACATGCCTGAAGGTGCCTGGTGTTCAGCCTTGACTTGCTGACACACTAAACACCTGCTCACATACTCTGCTACGTCCCTCTTCATGCCTTTCCACCAGAAATGCTCTTTCAAGTCTCTATACATCCTGGTGCTACCTGGGTGCATATAATAAGGCACACTGTGTGCCTCATCTAATATCTCATCCTTAACTGCCTTGACATTCGGAATACATAATCTGTTTACGACTACCATAAGTCCATCATCTCTCATTACCACTTCCGACTGCTTGCCATTCTGGATTTCCTCACGAAGCTTACTCAATTCTGCATCCTGAATCTGTAATTCCCTAACTTTCTCTCGAAGTATTGGCCTCACCCTGCAATTAGCAAGAATGCAATTAAACTCATCCTGCTTCAAGCTTATCTTAAGCTTGGCCATCTATTCCAACAAAGGTAAATAAACTGCCTGAACATGAGCTATTGAGGACTTTCGACTCAAAGCGTCTGCCACTACATTCGCCTTGCCTGGATGGTACTCAATCATCATATCATAGTCCTTGAGCAACTCTAACCATCTTCTCTGCCTCAAATTCAGTTCTTTCTGACTTAATAAGTACTTGAGACTTTTGTGTTCCGTGAAAACCTTCGTCTGCACCCCATACAAATAGTGTCTCCATATTTTCAAAGCAAAAATTACTGCTGCTAACTCTAAATCATGAGTAGGATAATTTAACTCATACGGCTTCAACTGTCATGAAGCATAAGCTATCACCCTATCTTCCTGCATTAATACACACCCTAGACCTTTCCTTGAAGCATCACTATATACCGTATACCCCTCATCCCCATTGGGTAAGATTAGAATTGGAGCACTTGTCAACCGATGCTTGAGCTCCTCAAAGCTCTTCTGACATTCTTCGCTCCAGATAAACTGCTGACTCTTCCTTAATAATTTAGTCATCGGAGCTGCTATCACGGAAAATTCTTCCACAAACTTCCTGTAATAACCTGCCAAGCCTAGAAAACTCCTTACGTCCTTCACTGTCTTAGGCACATGCCAATTTATCACTGCTTCTACTTTTCTCGGATCAACATGTATTCCCCTTCTAGAAATCACATGTCCTAGGAAAACCACTTCCTGCAGCCAAAATTCACACTTGCTGAATTTAGCATAAAGCTCTCTTTTCCTTAATCTCTACAATACTATCCTGAGATGCTCTGCATGTTCTTCTTCATCCTTGGAATAGACCAGAATGTCATCGATAAACACTATGACAAACTGATCTAAAAACTCCTGAAAAACCCTGTTCATAAGGTCCATGAATGCAGCTGGAGCATTGGTCAGTCCGAAGGGCATGACCCTGAACTCATAATGCCCGTAACGGGTCCTGAAGGCTGTCTTGTTAACATCAGACTCCTTGATTCTGAGCTGATGATAACCTGACCTGAGATCTATCTTCGAAAAGACCCTTGCTCCCTGCAACTGATCAAACAGATCATCTATTCTTGGCAGAGGATACTTGTTCTTGATGGTCATCTTGTTGAGCCTCCTGTAATCTATACACATCCGCCAGGTTCCATCCTTCTTCTTAACGAATAGAACCGGCGCTCCCCAAGGTGATGAACTTGGTCTTATGAACTGCTTCTCTAACAATTCCTGCAATTGTTCCTTAAGCTCCCTCAGTTCAGCTGGAGCCATCCTGTACGGTGGTATTGAAATTGGCGCGGTTCCGGGAATCAAGTCAATTGCAAACTCAATTTCCCTCACCGGCGGCAAACCTGGTAACTCTTCTGGGAACACATCTGGGAACTCCCTCACTATAGGGTAATCCTCCAACCTTCCTACATTTACTTCTGAATCCACCACATGTGCCAAGAAGGCTTCACACCCCTGGCTCATCATACTGTCAGCTAACAAAGCTGAAATGATCTTTGGTGCTGGCATTTTCCTGTCCCCCTTGAAAATCACCTTCTCTCCATTTCCCATATCAAACTCAACCTCTTTAAGACTACAATCCAACTTTGCTCGGTACTTCTCCATAGCATCCATACCTAGTATGACATCTAGTCCTTGTAGGTCTAGAGGTAGCAAATCTACTACCAGTCTAGCACCATCTATTCTGAGCTCACAATCCTTGTAGACTAAACTGATCACCACCTTACTCCCTAGAGGAGTACTAACAACCAGAAAATTATCCAGCAACTCAGAATTTACTGCATGCAAGTTCATACTTGAAGACACAAAGGAATGTGTAGAGCCAGAATCAAATAAAACATATACTGCTGAATCGAATAATTGAGCCATACCAGTCACAACTTCAGGAGCAGCTGCAGCTTGTTCCCTAGTCATAGCAAATACCTTGGCTGGTGCCTGACCCTGGCCTCTAGGCCTCCCTGAAGGATTAGAGACTAGAATTTAGGAGAGAAGAACTGTGGATGATTAATGCCAAGGACGTCTATAAGAACTTGCAGTTGGTGATCTTCAGGGAGCTCAAGGCGATGGAACGTTTAGAGAGAATAAGGAGTTCCTTCATGTAATACTTGAATTATTTTATAATGTTGGATCTTAACATGTTGCCTTAATTCTTACATTAAAAAGTTATAATGAAAATTACACGGATCTATACATAAAATAATTTTAATTCTTTTATGATCTTGTAATCTTATCTTTTCTTCAATTGATTTTTTTAGTGCTCAATCACTTTTTTTTAATGTTAAATTAACTTCTGGATGGTTAATTTACTTTAATCAACTTCTTGAAATACTTTGTAATAATTCACTCTATTATTTTGCTTTATTTTTGATACATTTAATTATTAATACCACTAAGCATAAAAAATTAAGAATAACTTGTTTTTTTTTTATTATCAACTTTGTAGATTAAAACACTTCTTAGTTAAACATGTTTTCCTATCTTAGTAATTTTTTAAGTCAAACCAAGTATAACATATAAGAGATTATTAACATTTTAATTTATAAGTGAAATGATATTATTATTTATTATAACATCTAATTAAACGTAATTGCAGAATTAATATCAAATATATGAATAAAAATTAAGAATACAATATGTCAATTGAAATTAAACATACTGGCTGCTTAATACAATCTTCATTTTGTACTGTTCAAATTTTATATCAAGTAGAGAAGCTTTTTATTCCTTTTGATTGGCATCCAATAAATAATAACACCGAGTAAAAAAAAGGAAAAAAAAAACCCGAAAGAATCAAGGAATGAGAGAAGACATCATTACCCTTGGGTGCATTTTCCCGCCAAATCGAGTGAAAAAAAACCCATCGGCAGTGGAAGACGCTGAAACCCTAAACATCCTTCTTTTGAAAATGGCGCCTTCTGCCAGTGCTCCTAATTCACCGCCTCCCTGCGTCACCGAAACCGCCGATAACGATCTACAGGTTGCATAAGGAAATGTCTTTGGTTACATCATTTTCTCTGTTATTTTAGAAGAAGCACTAATCTTTCAATTTGATCTCTCTCTCTCAGCCCTTTTTTGTCCTTCACAAAGCATCATCTCCAAAGTGTTATAAGAAAACAGGCGGATCAGGAAAAACAAGGAGGAGGATTGAATTATCTCCATCATTGCTTTCAAATGGCAAGAACGCAGAGATTGAGAATGCTGATGAGTTTCATTATCATCAAAATGTGAACATGCGTATTGAAGCTTTTCAGGCTGTCTGGTCAGAGATCGAGGCAACCATAAAGGTTTGTTTACTATTATTGTTCTTGTTGTAGGCTTTCATTGTTGAACTTTCCTTCGTATATTTTGCTTTGTTTCATCAATGAGAGTTTGGTTTTGAATTAAGCCATTCTTTGTCTTGGGGGTCCGCAGGTCTTTGAGGAAAGGTTTTCATCCATAGTTTAAAAGTTTGAATGCAAAGGTAGTTTGAAAAAAAGCATTATGCTCTTGGCATCACACGTTCTTGGAGGTCTTTTACTTTGGTTGGAATGCTGAAATGTTCTAGTTTGAGTTGTAATTCCCATAGTAGGTTAATATCTTGTCATAAAGGTCCTAAAAAAATGAATAGTTCTACATGTATACGCTAGTCACAAATAGTCTATTTGGACATTTGAGCAGAGTTATGCCTTATGATAGATTAGAGCAAAATAAAATGAGATAACCAAATTATCAACAGTTCACTATGTTGCTTTAAAGTTAAGTTTTCCTGTTTTATTCCTAGGATTATTAAACTAAAACTAGTTAAACCATTTCTCTCAATTTCATTAAGGATTAGGTCAATATATCAGCAAATGGACCTTCATATGGTACTTAACCTGAATGAGGTAGTAAAATTTTAGTCTTTTTATTGCATTCACTCAACTTGGTGAAAGAGTGGCTTCAATACTAATGAACTTTACTCTTTTCTTCCTTTTAAATGATATTTTGTTGAAAGAGAATGACTAATATGTTTCAAAGGTCATCACACACAAGAGACATGCCGTGTATGATCCAAATGTTAACTTGGGATCATATCATGAGGAGAGAGGGGACGGTGCAAGCACAACTAGTTGAATAAGGGATCCTTCTCACATAACTACGGTTCTAGTTACTTGAGTGATGAATAAGAAGTTAAAAGTAGCACTATAAGGCTTGATTGAAAACTTACATGCTTCGTTGGAGTCAAAGAGATCAAGCAAGTCACGTTTAGGGACCATTTTGGATCCCAAGTGGGACAAATAATTGTTAATTGCATTTGGATAGAAGTTTAAGAAGATTGGGGAGTGTGGAACATTGTGACTTGTAAGTGAGAAAGCATACTGTTTGGTTGAGCAAACCAATTAAATGCCTTTTGTTCATTTGAATGGCTCGAGACCTCCTATTCTGTTAAGTTTACTAGACATGACACACAGTGACGACCTATTTTTTATATTGTTTTCCTAAAACTGACTTTAATAAATTATTTAGCATTTGATTTATTCAGTGTCTTGCTTTCATTATTAATGTTAGTTCTTAAGTTTTTACTTGGTTTTGTTTCAATTGTAAGAGTGCTTTTAATCCTTGTATTTCATTGATCTATCCTAAAACTTATTTATGGCGTTCAAATCTTTTTATAAAATTTGGTTCTTCGTTGTTTACGGCCGAAAGTTGGTCTCAATTGCTGGATGTATATTTTTGGTGAGATTTATAATCTTATTTATAGGTTTTCTAAAATTTTATTTTAAAGTTTGTTTGCATAAAAAGTATTTTATAGGACTAGAGTACTAAAGTTCGTAGTATCTGTAATAAAGTTAATGCTTCGTAGTCTTGTCTTCTTTTTTTCTTTCCCAAATGTCTCAATTGCCAATTTTAGTTTTTGTTATTAAAATTACAAACCTTGATTGCAGGATGTATTGAGAGATATCAATATGAATACATTCAAAGCGATATATCATTGGGTTCATGAATCTTTCAATACTATATCAACTTTTGAAAGACTTAACTTCCTTGAAGCAACACGATCTTTTCCCATTGTGACAGATGTTGCTTCTAAACAACTGTTTACTGGGCTGGTTCTAACAAGTTAGTTTTCTTCCTTGTCTTCAATTCAATTTGAGAAGTGCTAGAAAAGTAAATGTAAAGTTGGATTATTTTCCAAAAAAATATAAAGTTGGATTTATGTTTTGCTTGGTATAGTTTACATTTGATTATAGTATAGATTGAAAAACTCTCATCCACTTCGGTTTCTGCTATTGTAACAGTTAATAGAAAATCGAAACTATAAAAAGATTTATACAATTCTTTCAATGGTAATTGTGTGGTAGAAATTATTTTACTTTTAGCCTCACTAAAAATGTACTTTTTTTTTATAGAGAATGTGATCACAATAATTCCTTCTTATATCTATACTTTTCATCATCATTGTTTCTTTATTTTTATCACTATTATTTCTAACTTTTCATTTGAATAAACTAGAATTTATCTTTCCATCTTGTACCACCTTCAATGCAAATTACTTCTCCAAATTGTTATAAGACTAATGTCAATTGTGCACAAATGACTTTATATGTGTTATAGATTAGGATCATTTATGTACATATATTATACTAAATTATAAGGATTGTAGCTTAATTGAGGGATTGAGATATTATCTCCCTACAATTTTTAGGCCCTCATCATGTATATAAATAGAGGATTATTGTGAATACAAAAGTACCTTCTTTTCTAATAATATGCATGCAAGGAACTTTCTGTGACTCTATTTTGATCTTCCAAAACTTAAGTTGTCTTTGTGCTCTAGTTTAATGCATAGTTATCTCTGACAAACAAATGAACAAGCTCAATATTTATTCTTTCTTTAATTTCTTAATAGATTCCTTAGATTTGTTTCTCCCCGTTGATTATAATTTATGATAGTTTCTTATGTCTGCCGTAGACATAAAAGATAATTTGAAACTAGGAATTTCATGTGATTTTGGTAAGACATACCTTTCCAAAAAGGGTTTATATTCTGCTTTGGGTTACGTTTTCTTTTGGCCAAAAGTGTATTTTGAACCTGAATGTTTACACCAAAATACAAGTTAAACCCTAATGTTTCAAAGTGTTCAATTTGAACATTATCTTTTCTAAAACTTGCAGAATAGATAAAAAATTTGGGAGTTAAATTTTTATCAATTAAATATCACGTTAGCATTGATGTGAAATTGTTTATTAATTTTTCAATCAAATTATGGGTCCATTGCCATGTGGCATTATAAGACCCACTATTAAAATTTAAAATATAATTTATCATATAATTATTTAATAGAACTTGATTTCTCCATTACCTCTTCTAATAACCTCCCTTTCACGCTAAACCAACAAAGCATCTATGACATTATGATCCAGGGCATTGGAAATTTGGCCATTCTTTAATAGATATTGTGGTCAAAGATATGCATATCTCATAATATTATGATCTGATCATAATCACCTTATTTAGATTAGATAGCAGTATCTTGTAGATATGTAGGATCCTAGGATTATATGTCCATATCTGTAGGATTATATTTCCATATCTGTACAGATTTCTATCCTATTCTGTAACCCTTTGCATGTATATATATACTGCAGTCTATAATGAATAAAAGATAGAGCAAATAAGCTCTGATTCACAGATATCATTATTGATATGGAAGAAAGATAAGTGGTGTTACTTAACTATCGATTGCAATCTAAATTTGGCTTTTATGGCTTTCAATGTATTTATTTAATCATCTTCCCCACATTTCAAGCACAAAGAAAAGTTGTAGATACTTTCATGGCTTCAAAACTTTTACTAGATTATTTTGTTTTGCATACTTATTTCCTTCTTGATGTCACATTTTCTTTTGTTTCCACTAGAAGATTGCCATATAAAGCAGGCTAGGAAGTTTTGCACTTGCAATACCATGCCCGAGAACTAGGTCACCATGACTCATTTAAGAGATGCTTTTATAGTATCTTTCTTGATTTTTGTAGTGGTAGGCAATGTATTCTTTCATTTTGAACTGAACAAGGAAAAGAAAGAGAAAGATAAGTTGGTGCATTGAGATCGAATGGCTGATGAGGAATGTCAAAGTCAGAGAATGGTAACTGAAGGCTTGATTACATCTCAAGACCTTCACAGCCTTTATATAGAACCAATTACATGAGGAAAAGATGTTAGGAACAAATAAGAAATCATACTTTTCCCAATATAGATATTTCCTAGTACTCCCCCTTAAGTTGGAACATACGTATCGTAAGTTCCAAGCTTGTTACATATTTCAATTGATACCAACTCATGTTGATTTTTTGACTTGACATATGGTGTTTCAATCAATCCTTCTTGAAGCTTTTCACGAAAAAGTGACAATCCACCTCAATATGTTTGGTACTCTCATGAAAGACTAGATTAAAGGTGTTGAGAAGGAGAAATCAATGACAATAGAATGAAGGGGCTACTAATTAGGGGGAAATCTGTGCCTAACAGATTGGGAGAAAAATTAGGGGAGATTTAATCAAAATAAATAAATTAGGAGATAATTAGGATATTTGATTTGTATAGAATTCTTTCCTAGTATAGATATTATTGTATTCCTATTTAAATATAACCTAAATAGAGGAAAAATATAGGAAAGTCACACTTTTTTCCACATGGTATCAAAGCTTTAGGTAGAAATTAAACCCTAGCCAACTCTTATAAGCACTATCCCTACTAGAAATTAAAACCCTAGCCATCTTTCAACCCTAATTGTCCATAATCATGTTTGATTATGTATCAAAATCCACCACCATCCCTACCAATCAACCAAGCTCTTCTAAAATTCATGGCCCTACCAAGAAAACCAATACCTTCCTGTCAAATTTGCAATGGGCTTACGGGCCCACACGAGGAGGAAAGTTAGACCACATACAAGCCCAAGTGATGTTCCATCTTAAAACTAATTGGCTATAGGTGGAGTAACCCACTAGGCTTATATGTCAGTCTTCTTTCCGCTAGTTCTTCAATGTGGAGCACTCACATATGAGTATTCTCAACACTCCCATCTACCTCTTCAGATTCTCCTTCTGTCCAAATTGCAACTACATGGTTGAATGGAGAGAATTTTCTGCACTGGTCTCAATCAATGCTAATGTTTATTCGAGGGAGAGGGAAAATTGGCTAGTTGACAGGAGAAAAGAAGGAACCAACTTTTGAGGATCCAGGTTACTCCACTTGGAATGCTGAAAATTCCATGGTGATGACTTGGTTGGTAAATTCTATGGGGGAGGAATTAGCTCCAATTATATGTGTTACCACACTGCCAAGGACCTGTGGGACAACATCAATCTCATGTATTCAGACTTAGGCAATTAGTCTCAAGTGTTTGAGTTGACACTGAAACTTGGGGAAATCCGCCAAGGTGAGGAAAGTGTTGCCAAATACTTTAATACTTCTAAACGTTTGTGGTACGATTTAGACTTATTGAGTGTTGATTATGAGTGGAAATCATTAGATACCACCACTATAAGAAAAAGGTGGAGGATAATTGTATATTTAAATTTCTTATTGGACTAAGTATTGAGTTTGATGAAGTTAGAGGCAGAATTATTGGCAGACAACCCCTTCCTTCCATTGGAGAAGTGTTTTATGAAGTCCAGAGGGAAGAAAGCTGTAAACTTGTTATGTTAGGGAAGAAAAAACCTAACAAAACAATGGAGAATTCTACTCTTGCTACAGAGGCTTGTGTTGGTTGAATTGTCTAGGGGAAATTGGATCAAAAATCCTGTGTTTGATGTGACTATTGCAATAAGCCAAAGCACACACATGAAACCTGCCAGAAGTTGTATGGAAAACTAGCAAATTGGAAGGGAAAAAATGATAGCAGGGGTTGGCCAACCTCTGCTCATGAAGTTGAGACTGCCCCTTTCAGCAAAGAGGAACTAGATCACATCCTAAAGCTGCTGAAATCTAATTCTGGATAGTTGGGTGCATCTAATGCTTCTTTGGTGCATTTAGGTGGTAATCTTAATGCCCTAGTATGTCATTCTTTTTCTGCTCCTTGGATCATTGATTTAGGAGCCTCTGATCATATAACAAGTCTTTCAAATTTGTTTCATACTTATAACCCTTGCTCTAGTTATGAAAAAGTTCGTATAGCAGATGGGTCGTATTCTCCTATTGTTGGTTAAGGTTTTGGTAACCTTATTTGGTACCTTGTCCCTTAAATCTGTTCTCCATATACCTAAACTTGTAATCTCCTATTTTTTAGTAAATTGTCTAAAGATTCTAACTGTTGGTTACTTTCTTTGACTCTCATTGTATGTGTCGGATTATGTAGTATTATTTAGAAGATTGTATAGTTATAGAAATCATAGAAATCCTTGATTTTTGGGGATTCGAATAAGATATAGGTTTCCTTATATCTCAGGGAATTTGTTACTATATTTAGTATAGATAGTTGTATATATAAACTAAGGCTGTGACTTACGAAATATGAGAATGAAATTATTCTTCTCTGCTAATATTTGACATGGTATCAGAGCTGTTGGCTCTTTCCTACTAAAACTCTGATTTTTCTCTCTGGTCATACTGATTGAGATCCACCTCAACGGCTGCTCTCATCATCCTAGCCTTATCTCTCATATTTTCCTGTTCCTATCCTTCGTCTTACCCAATCAACCATGTCGGAATCACCAAGAAGTTCTGCTGAAATCATTAGCCCTGCAGTCAAGAATACTACTGCTGCTATAACCGGAGATTTGCAAAATATTCAAGCTGCATATCGATTGAATAGGAAAAACTATTTGAAGTAGTCACAACTGGTCCGCACATTCCTAAGGGAAAAGGGAAATTGGGCCATTTAATGGGCACAGGTCCTTCACAGGACGATCCCAGATTTGTGGCGTGGGATGAACAAGACTCCATGGTAATGTCCTGGTTATGGAACTCAATGCTGCCAGAAATTAGTGACACATGTATGTTCCTCGGAACTGATAAGGAGATTTGGGAAGCTATTCGGCGGACATATTCCAAGGTTAATGATGCTGCACAGATCTACGAGATTAAGACGAAAGTTTTAGCAACTAAACAGGAGACTCGGATTGTTACTGAATATTTGAGTCTCTTACAAAGCTTGTGGCAAGAGATGGATCATTATCAATGCATCCAAAAACGCAGTAGTGAAGATGCAACAATTCTGAAGCGTTTTGTGAAAAGAATAGTATTTATGATTTTTAGGCAGGTTTAAAAGTGGAATTTGATGATATAAGGGTGCAGATTTTAGGAAAACAAAACCTACCATCTCTAAATGAGACGATTGTTGTTATACGTGCGGAAGAGGGATGTCGAAATGTTATGCTTGAACCTCAAGGAGGAGATAGTTCTGCACTCATTACCAAGGCCACAGAATTGAAGGAGGCCATGTTATGTTTTATCTCAAAAACATAGAGCTTTCTTAACCAATCTCCATACAATTCCCACACCGAGAAATCTAACTGAGACATTAGGAGACAAAAATGGGAGGATGCTATGAAAACCGAAATGGAGGCTCTTGAGAGGAACAAGACATGGGAGTTAGTGGAATTGCCGAGAGGGCAGAAACCAGTTGGGTGTAGGTGGGTTTTCACCATAAAGTATAAGGTTGATGGCTTGGTGGAAAGATATAAGGGAAAATTGGTGGCTAATGGGTACACTTAAACTTATGGCATTGATTATCTAGAGACATTTGCCCCTGTTGCTAAGATGAACACGGTACGGCTACTGTTATCATTACTTGCTAATTTTTAGTGGAATTTGCAACAATTTGATGTTAAGTCTGCGTTCCTCCATAGTGATCTAGAAGAGGAAATTTACATGGAAGTTCCTCCTGGGTTTGAATCTAAAGAGGGAATGGTATGCAAGCTGAAGAAAGCCCTTTATGGGCTCAAACAATCCCCACAAGCTTGGTTTGGGAGGTTTGCTAAGGTGATGATTTCATTGGGATATAAGCAGAGTCAAGGAGACCATACGTTATTCGTTAAACACTCAAATTTTGGGGGAGTCACAGCATACTTGTTTATGTAGATGATATCATTGTGACAGGCAATGATGTAGAAGAAATAAAAAATTTGAAGCAATGTCTCTCGAAGAAATTTGATATCAAAGAGTTAGGAAAGTTAAAGTACTTCTTAGGCATTGAAGTAGCTCACTCAAAACAAGGGATTTTCATCTCTCAACAAAATTATGTACTTGACTTGTTGAAAGAAACAGGAAAATTGGGTTGTAAACCAGTGCAGACACTGATTGAATTCAATCATTGATTAGGTGATGCTCTAGAAGATCCCATGGTAAATAAAGTATCATATCAGAAGCTTGTTAGGAAATTGATATATTTGGCAAACACAAGACCAGATATAGCATTTGTATTGAGCATGGTTAGTCAATTCATGCACAATCCCAAGGAATCACATCTCAAGGCAGTAAATAGGATACTGCAATACTTGAAAGGCAGCCCGGGAAGAGGAATTTTGTTTAAGCGACAAATAGTCACATGTATGGCATTAAAGGCTTATACCGATGCAGATTATGCAGGGTCTTTGGTCGATAGAAGATCAACATCTGGCTACTGTACACTCCTAGGTGGTAATCTTGTAACATGGAGAAGTAAGAAGTAGAATGTAGCAGCACGATCAAGTACAGAATAAGAATTCAGATCTATGGCGTTGGAGATATGTGAATAACTTTGGCTGAAGATAATCCTAGATGACTTAAGAATAAAATGGGAAGGACCCATGAGGCTGTACTGTGATAACAAATCAGCTATCAGCATTGCATATAACCCAGTTCAACATGATTGAACAAAGCATATTGAAGTTGATAGGCATTTTATCAAGGAAAAACTGGACAGTGGCTTAATATGCACTCCATTTGTGTCAACCAAGGATCAGTTGGCAGACGTACTTACAAAGGGACTGACAATCACAGTGATTCAAGATATTATTGGCAAGCTAGGGATGGAAGATATCCACTAACCAACTTGAGGGGGAGTGTCAAATTATGTAGTATTATTTAGAAGATTATATAGTTATAGAAATCATAGAAATCCCTGATTTCTGGGGATTAGAATAAGATACAGATTTCCCCATATCTTAGGGAATTTGTTACTATATTTAGTATAGACCGTTGTGTATATAAACTAAGGCTGTAAACTACGAAATATGAGAATGAAATTATTCTTCTCTGCTAATATTTGACAATTTTTGCATAGGATCTAATCACGAAACGACTCAAAGGAAAATCCTCTTTTTCCTTGTATGAGTTCTTCCCCTTCCTAGTCCCTATGGTTGGAGCTTAGAAAACTCACATATGATAAACTTTTTGTCAATTATTTTTTCACAAAAATTTTGACTGCCCTCTTATTGATCCTAATGCCCTTTAAATAGACTTAAGATTGAATATATAGTTTATAGGAACTAAAATAAAATAAGAACCTGCTAACTTATTCTTCTACCAAAAATGAACTTTTCAAAATAAGAGACTTCTTAAATAAGATAACTACTGCCTAAATAAGATAATTACTACGTAAATATAAGATAACTACTGCTCCTAACTGCTCTCCTTATATATGTCTTCCCTAAGAATGCATTTTGCATATCACACATATAAGTAATAATATGTAGTTAATAGGGCAGTTACATTTTGAGATGCTCCAAGTGGGATGAGTTGTTCATCACAATGGTTACTGCATAGAATAATCCATATAGCATATGCACTGAACTAGGGGCTTAATCCTGGCATTATGAGTCAAAATTCTAGTTACAATCACTGGAATTTGACAATGACACTAGTTTTCAGGTCCAATTTTGGTAACAACTTAGAAATCAGAATACAGACGTACGAACGCTATTTCAAATTCAATCGTTGAAAGAGATCAAATGATAGTATCCTACACCATGTCAATTCTTAAATGTGAAAACCTGATTCTTTGAACTTGTTGAAGTAACCCAGTGTCCAGAATGTTGTTGCATTCCTTCACCCACATGACTGATGAAAGTTGTTTCATGTGACTGAACACTTCTACAAAGTGCCATTTGGGCAGGCAATTCTCGCATGATCCACAACACAAAAGCTGAGGGCACTGATGAACCTGAAAAACATGTTAACGTGGAAATGACAAATATCATGTTAGATTAAAAAATCAGGCATTACCAGGAATATAAATACTTGCCAGCTGGAGACAAAATCCTACGTTCTTCTAAATTTCTTCCATTAAAGTAAAGAATCTTTGTTGAAAAAGTTTAAGATCTCAAGAACGCCTTCCAATTCAGGAACATATTCTGTCCTAGTTTAAACACTGTATCAACTGCTAGGAAACTCACAACACAAAGACCTATATATTCAACAGCTTGTTCAGCATGGGCAATCTCAGTCCACCAACCTTCAGTGGAAATGATAGTTCCACTTCCAAGTTCATGATTTCCCTTTCAAGTGTCAACCATTGTCATCAACAATTCTCCCCTTGAAGACAAGGGAGAAACATAGAGCAATACATTCTCAAAACAAAAGTTGATGAGCAGTTGCTGCCATTAGTAACCTCCAGTCACCAACACACTGACAATGGTCTACCAGCAATTGCTAATCTATCCATCCCAAATATTCCAATCAACAAGAAGCGCAGCGGACCACTTATTCCAAATGAAATTCAAATATAATAATCATTTTCATTACCATATTACAGAATTTCCATGGAAATATTTATCCAAAGAAAAATAGTCAAGAAGCAGCTATTGACTCATTGAAAAAGGTAAAATAAATTGTTCAAAGCTAAAACTAACTTCAAATTTCCTTCCAGGGATCTTACTTTTCACAAGATTCTCATTTCTTTCTTTATCTATTGCCCATCCATTGAAAACCTGATGCCCAGAAGGCTTAAAACATTCATTGCAAGAAGCATTGCTGCCTTTAACCCCTTTTCATATTTGGTCACTTTGCCAAATCTAAAAATATGCATCACATTAGAAGTTACATCCAAATTTTTAGGCAAATGACAGCCCTCAATTTCCTTCAAACCACCACTTAGAACACTCTGACAAGAGAACTGCATCAGAAAATTATGATAAAAGATTTTCTTATTCTGTACAATGACTTTGTATGCCATTATCTTTATATCACATGAACTCTGAATGTGCCATTTTAAGAATGGAGCTTCAAGGATGGAAGTGGTATGTATGCCTGAGTAGATCATATTATAACATTCATATGGATATGAAAAGAAAGAGGCCCTACAGAAGAAGTTCACAAAGTTTTCATTCGCTTTTTATTTTTATAATGAAAACAAATAAATGGGACCTCTGAAGAAAAAATTGAACTCAATTGTTAAAGTCATTGTTGAGGTTCAACAAGAAGTTGATGCACTGGAAAGTAGCCTGCTGTGCTTAAATATGACATAACACGCGCCCAACTATACCTTACACTGAAACTTGATTTTAATTACAAAACAGTAAGTAGCTTAAGTTGAACTTAGGAAATTTTGGTCATAAAGGCAATGAAACCATGTTAAGAGACCACTGCACTCAAACACTGAAGTAGTTGGATTATGCCCATCAACTAAATTGTACATATTTCTGAGCGGAACAAAAACCAAGTACCAACACCTAATTTTCAAAAAGTTATAGCATTGTAATCAATGGTTTTTTCATTTCAATTCCTTGAATCCTGGCAATAAGTTATAGGCTGAAGATAATAGTAATAATCCTCTAGGGTGAGAAGAAGGAAGGCTCAAGTTTCCAATGCAGAAAGTATGCTTTCAAGTAGATATCATGAACATCACAATTGTCAGCAGTTTGTTATCAAAAATGGGTAATCAACATAGCTTACGTTGAAGTTAGAGAAAGTACCTAAAAAGTAGTATACAACTAGAAGAAACGTTGTCTTTGTTTCGTGTAATTTCTTCAGATTCCAACAATAAAATAACTGTGCCAAAAAATGGGTTATAAGAGAACTTTACAGAATTCTAACACTAATAATAGCCATTGACTACTTACAGGAACCTCAGTAAGAAGAGCTAACAACGAACTTGAGGTGAAACATATGACTGATATGACTGCAAGACCAGCAATCTGCATATCATAATAAGTGTTATAGATTCTCAGTGCTCAATAAATTAAATGAGCATTTTAATTAACACAGGAATAAGTTACACTATGTTTCCAAAAATGACAGGGGTTGCAGTAGTAGAAATGAAATTTATTACTGGGTAGTCTTCTGTGAGATACAAAGCAAACACCAAAGCGAAAATCATGAAAAAAAACAAATAATAAGTACATAAAAAGATTACCAGATTAATTACCTTCCACATCTCAGATGAAGCATTTTCATAAGTCACTCCCCTCAATTTAAGAAATAGGAGAAGACCTGAAAAATAAAAACTACATCATCATCCAAAGAAGAAACATTTGAAAATATAAAACCCACTCTTTTAAGGTAAATAAACACCCATTAGAGTTGAAAAATCACATGCAAAAAAAAAAAAGCAAACTCATGCAAACTACACGATCACTTTTGGCTTCTAACAGAATTTAGGCCTCACGACAAAAAAGCAATATCAGTCTTTCCTGAAGCATATATATCAAAATTACACCCACAATTTTTAGTTCACATCTCAGTTATGGATAACCAATCATATTCTTTATCCTAGTATTCATGTACATGGAAAACTCAAAATAGGTATTTAAAGTTTCCTAGAAAAGAAAGCCACTTTGTAAGTACATCTGAATATGTAGTAACAACAAAAAAGGTTTCTTAATAATTGAAGTAAGAAACGATGAATTAGGATGCCTTCAATCAACCTCATTTCTTTGTTAATTTTTGAAGGTTTGACCTTAAGATTAAACCTTGAGATCAGTCTGGGTTTTCAACTAGCTTTCATTGCATTACCATGTGTGTTAAATCATCTGTGTATACATATTGGACGATCTTCCGTCATGAAACATAAGTTCCTCTTCAAAATAAATGTTTTCACCTCTCTTTTCCAGTTAAAACATGGCATCAAAGCCACAAATTTTTGGAAACAAAACAACAAGATGACAAGAAAACAGAAGAGCATTGTTGTACATGTGAACAAGACAAAATTGTACTGTTCACCCAACTATTCATAGAGTGATACTATCATAGCAAACAGTATCATGGTGAAGAATACAACCACGGTAATCTAGTCAATCCTTTTTTTTCCCGGGGCCAAAGATTTCTTGTCTCATGATAATTTTTTGTTTGTTTTTTCTTGAAGATTTTGTTCCATTTTTTTCTTAAGAATTTTGTTTATATTCACCTTTGAAGATTTTTCCTTTATGAGTTGAAGTGATGGTGCTGATTTAGAGATCAACTTCAATTGTAGATATTAGAGAGCTCAACTACAGTAGCATAACTTGATGTAACCCAAGTGAGAAAAGTCTTATGAGGTGGTGGTTGTTTTTTATGTAGTGGAGTCAAACCTAGAACCAACTTGAAAAGTAGGGGCATGTGTTTCAATCAAATTCTTCTAAGAGGGAAGAGTCTCATGATGATAAGTTCCAATTCTAAATAGATAGAAAAGAATTAAAGGGGTTTAGGCTATTTAAATAGACCTTCCAGTAATAACTTGGAGCATACATAAAATCTAAGCTCCAACGCGAAGGGAGGTATGAGAATGTCAAGAAAGTTTGACCCTGAGATCAAGCCTTAGATCAATCTAGGTTGTTAACCTCAACCTTAAATAGCTGTCAATGTATAACCATACATGAATCATCTTTGTAGATATAGGACCATCAACTGCACATAACACATAAGTTCTGTTCTAAAGAATCGCTTTTCACCTTTCTTTTACTAGTTCCAACAATTTCTAAATAGAGTGAAAACACGTGCTTTAGAATCAGTTCTCTCAATTATTTATTTTCTCATGGCCTCAACAAGCATTCTTAAGTCTGCTAGTCTTATACCTCATAAAATAAGCCTTGGAAAAGAAGGAATAAAACTTCAACCCAATTGTTTCTTTGAGAGAAACAGGGAAATATCAAGGCAAAAGTGGGAAAGGAAATGTTAACATATTCTTAATGTGTTAGATCTAATATAATTCAATAGACACTTGGAAGCGTAATGAACTCAAAGAAATGTTGGATTTAAGAGGGGTATTATGTTATAACTTCAAAAGATGTACCATGCAACATTTGGATAAAAAATTGTCAAGCGATACTGTCAAAAAGTTGATATAAATGTTATTCAAATCACAATGCAGTACTTGGTTAAACACGGGCAGTAGATTCAAGAGAAATTCATAGTGAAGAGCACACACTGCAGTGAAGAGAAAAATTTAATAGTTACTCACCATAACTACCTAAAGCTAATCCCAACAAAAGGATGGCAGTGGCGAAAAGTTTTACATAGACCTGCACGATAGATGAGATTAGAATACTGGTGAAAGAATGTGAAGACAGAAGTGTACTTTCTTTTCTTTAATATTTTGGGGAAGAAAAACTTTTTGAAGCCATGAAGACAGGATAATGCACTAACATCTTGCGCAGAAAATTGCACAACATAAGTGGCAGCTAAGCATCTAATGAGTTACAATCGGGCAAGCATTTGAAGCAGAGATGTAGATTATTTTTACCTGGGCAACTATGGAAGAATCAATAGGATTCTTCCCTGCACCAATCCAGATCAAAACAGCAAATAGGGCCATTAAGATAAAAGTCATCACAACAACCTGGCAGATGGAAACCAGTTTACGAATCCCAGTCAGATATATCAACATAAGAAAGGGAAAGAGATGGAGAGAAGGAGGGAGACAGAGAAGAGGAAATAGTCAACTACAGTGTTGAACTGCTTGTTTTTCATACCACAATCACAAACTTTTGTCTGCTACCAATGTGGATGCCGCAAAATGAGCAGCATCTCCATCGATAATCCACATGGGATAAATTAGGTTTACCCTTAGAACTTTCTAACAAAGGCTGTTGACTGCAATTTTCTTCATCTTCGTCTTCATCTTCTTCATCATTTGCCTGATGGCAAAGGTTGACCCTATAAATCATTTCCATGAATGCATACATGTATCTCATAAATTATGTTGCACTACTCTAAATAATATGTCTATCGCATTACAAACTCTACATGATATGCCATAAAATATCATTGCCATCATCCGTCTCTGTCAATAAACAAGAAAATCACAAAATATACCTTAACTTCATGTTGCTTCAACAATATTATCATGAAAGAAGATTCTGAAAATTATCATAATTGAAATCAAATCCTTCTAACAACCTTTTAACGTAAATTTCAGGAAGTAATTATTCAAAATGTGATATCTTTTAGTGTCCTACTAGTGCATAATACTTAGTTTTGGAACTAAGCATTTAAAGGAAAGAAAGTTGAGGAAAAAGGGTAAATGCAAGTTAACAGAAATAAAACCATCATTGGTAGTTTTGTTTGAATTGAGTGAAAATGGCTATGACAAAAAGGGAAGGAAACATGTTGCGGTTTTTGGGCTGATTATTGATGTGTTGATAAGTTGCGGTTTCTTGTGTGATTATGTCTGATTGTAAACACCTGCTGGTAGGCTAATGTTTCAAAGTACTATGGTAGGCAAGTGGAGAGGAGCATACTGGTAAGGCAGTCTTGTGAGTGAATTTCCTCACGTCTTTTGTGTATTCAGAGATTACATACAGTTAATCTCTTGTATTGTACATATCCTTTAATTCTTTAAAAAATTTACTGATTTATCAAAAAAAAAAGGGGAGGAAACACGGTTTTGAGAAGAAAATTTACAAACCATTCACTTTTGAAGGACAACATTAACTTTTACGAGAATAAATTATATCATTAATACAAATGAGCTTGTTCAATTAATTTTATTTTCACTTTTTTCCAAATTTAGGAAGGGTATTTTTATCAAGTTTCAAGGAAAAATCGCTCCCAATTTTCATCACTCTCTATTCTTATGCGTCCCAAACAGGTAAAGATAGAATCTTTAAACATTTTATTTCTCCCCTATTTCTCTTAAGTCAAGTCCCATATAAGGTTTTAACTGCAACCCAATAATCTACTCGGATATTTCTACTCATATCTATCCTAGAAAGATGGTTAAACTTAAACCTAATGGTCTAGGAAGTGTTGACTAAGGACACCATTTTAGTTCACATATTTCTAAACAGTAAACTTTATAAACATTATTAAACCATAAATTGGCAAGGCACTGAAAAGTAAAAACTAATCCATAATTCCATATCAGGCAACTTGGAAATTATTTGCTAAAACATGGCCAGAAAATTCAAGTTAGATGATAAACAGGTCAATGCATAGTTATACTATCTTTTATGCCTAAGCTGCAGGTTATTTGTGAAGGAGGACAACTAGGGATGGCAAATTAGCCAAAGCCTGGCCTTACCCAGCTCGAAGCCAACAAGTCAAACCCAGTTTGACCGAGCTCGAGCTCGGGCTCGGGTTCATGAATTCAGGCTTGACCAATCATGATGGTATCGGTCATGCCCTAAAATCTCTTAACAAATTGCAATAAATGGTATCGGAAATGATGAAGCATGGCAAAACTTGCGAAAGGGAAATTAAATTGTATAATCAGGTATATTGTCCCAAAACATTACACTTACCAGAAAGACAGAAGAAGAAGAAATGCAGCAAGAAACAGAATTTCAGGAAAGGCTGCAAGTATGATTTCATAATTTTAGAATTTTAGGACCAGTAAAGAATATTAGAGGAGTTGTAGCACAACAAATCAATGACAACATACCCATGAAGAAAAAACCACATGCATTGGACCACCAAAGCCATCCATTACAGGTAGCAATAGGTGTAAGTATAAAATAAAGGAAGTACCCTGCAAAGACAAGAAACTAAATGATATGTAATATATTTACAAATGGCTCCATGGAATCTCGTAAATCATGAACTCAAGAACCAAAGAAACGGATCAGCTGTCCCCTTCCTGGTGATGGATTCAGAGACGACTAGAATCTCCCACAGAAAAGCTTTGGAGTTTAAATTAGTTACTTTTGGCAGCTTGTTTGTACTTTATAATTTTACTGGTGATGGATCCAGAGACTGAACTCATAGAAATATCAATTTCAATTTCGATTCCAAGAAGAGCCATATACTTGAATTTTTCTCATATCAAACTTGGTCCCGAAAAGTTTTTGAGTTAGTAACTAAAGAGATAATGGAACTGGACCAATATAATTATAAAGTACAAACAACCATTTATTCCAAAAAGATGTTTAAAAAGTTTGTTCATTTCAAAATAGTATGCACATCTTAGAGCCATGGAATCAAGAAACCATGGATACAAGAAAACAAAATGTTCAAAGACAACTATTCAAAATGTCAATTATTTCAAACATTTCCAATATTAATTATTCAAATATCACACATCAATACGTATACACAATGAATAAGACTTCAAAAAAGGTCAGTAACTCGTGTCTTCAGCAGTGTCTCCAAGTGAAAATAGATTCCCCTTTTAATGATCCAATTACTTGCGGCCCAACATGAATTCATATTTATTATTAATACCAACTATAAGTAAATCGAAAGTGACGTTTATTCATGATAGAATCATAACATTAAAGCCTTACCCAAGTTTGAAGACCCAATCATGAGATGGAGTACCTGCAATTCAAATTTGCTCCAGCTAATAAGTATCTTTGAGGAATTCTAACTACAAAGCATTAAGTACCATAGAGAAATATTTCAAATTAGGCAGAAAACTCTTTGCAGAATGCATAGCATGGAGGCAATGATGCAGGTATCAAGAGGAAGAACTAATCAAATAGGAAAAATAAAACAATGTCTTGCTTGTGGGATGTATTGTTTAGCTCATATCAGGAACATTGTTTTATAGGTTTTAATAAACAAAATCTTGAGATAAAGAATCCCCATTTGAGTACAAGCATTTCATTTCACATTTTGTCATTATTTTGCAGAGCAACTTTGAATTTTAAAAACCAGAAAATCTCAAACTTTCACTTCTTTTTTCCTTATTTTTTATTAACCCAGTAATGAGTTTAAGACACACAATCTCCACAGTAACAGTCGAAATGATGGAACTGACGGGAATATTTCTATATGAATGTCAGATAGTGCAACAATGGAAGACATTGAGATGCTCTTGAAGTTCTTCAAACCTGAGAAGCTTTCCATAGCACTCTGTTCAGTTTTTTTAGAAATTGTTTCCTAATCATTATCTCATTTTTCATTAGATATCTGAATTCATCATATCCAATACTCAATCCTGAAACATAAGAAACATACCATATCTACAGATGAGCAGTTGCTGCTTCAAAAACGTTAAAAGGTTTGTTAAAACAAGTGCATGTATTCTAATCATCTCAAGCCTCTGAGAAGAATGATGATAAATTCAATAGCTTGAAGCATCTGATTTTATTATTAAAAGGATTTAAGGTATTTAATTATTTCTGATAGATGCAAGCAATATAGTTTTAAATTGTAAGAGAATTAAAGAAAATATAGGCCCACACCCACCTCTGTCAATTCCACAATACCCTAATATAAAAGGAAAATAGAACAGTTCAACAATGATTGATATTCATGATAGACAAAACTAGGTTTTAGCAAACCCCTAAGAGAACCATTTAAAAGACTCCAAAAGCCCAACAAAACCAAAAGACTACCAACTAAAAGTTTTGGAGTAAAAATTAACCCACAGCTTATGTATGCAAAATGCCACCAGAGGGAAAGGCCACTACTTATGAAAATGGATATACTAAAGATAGGTTTTATCATTTATACAACTGAATGGATTAGCATGCAGTGGCCACAGCTATTGCTTACTTTTTGACGCGTCCATCCAACTTGCCAAGTCCGAAATTGAATCCTTGTCAGCTGGGAAAACAGAGCCACACTATGTCAGAACCAGTGTCCCAAATCACCGACATAAATTAATAGCAGAACGATCAACCATCCTGACAATGAGGTAGTGAACAAAATCATGATGCAAAGCATCTCAAATAGCTTTTATCATGGGCCATAAGGCCCCTAAAATAACTAAAACAACTCTGTGATAAATTTCAATACATTTTCAACCTTGCAATGGAAGACAACTAGGGAAAGGTTGTGTAAGTTACTCGAAGACACAATGTAATGTTGGATAACAACTACAACATAGAGAAGGCCTTTCACTGCTCCCTTAGCATGCAACGGTCTTATCATAGCATCCTCATCCCAAACTAAAACTATGGAACAATCTTCCATATTTTAACTAAATGTGCATCTATCTAAGGTTCTTCGATATGTACTCACGGGTTGAATAGTAAGTTAAAGATTTGCTCAACTAAATAGATTGACAGAAGCGATCGAATTCCTAATCAAAGGTTTGTCAATAGGTCCCTTAATACTTTGTTCACATAAAGAGCCAGTCTCGATTAAATCGACAAATATTTAGCCGATAGAGTCAATATGTAGTTTCTGTAATTAAACTTTCTGCAACTTCAATACATTTTCTTGCGTTCAGAAGTACCAAGATACAAATAACTCTAACCAATGCAAAAAAAAAAAATCATTTAACAACTATATTTCCTTCTCGCACATTTTACCACGTAATTGTGTTCGTGGAACCCTTCCACTGAAAAATTGTAAGGACGCAAAAGAAAAAGAAACAACCAAGAAGCCCCAGTCAACAAACCCTTCAACGTTTTCTTTTCCAAGAAATCCGATTGCCAAACGATAGAGCACACAAAAGAAAATAGTAAAAATAACGAAACTTTCAGCCTCAATTCTGGTCAACATGAAGGGAACTCCTCGAAAGACACCTGATATACGATAAAGAACAAAAGGCAAACGCAATTCTGTGTACATGCAATCAGGCATAACCAGAAGGTAGCCAACAGCAGAATCCGAGATTGGAGATGAAGCAGAACAAGTGACAGAGAGAATGCAGTCAAAGATAATACCTGAAAAAAAGCAATGAAGGCAAGAGCAGCGTCGACGCAGGCCAGAGCTACAGTAACAATCACAAACTCGAAAAGATAAAAACTTGAACCGAGATTCAACATTTTGATTTCCAAACAAATTAAGCAGCTTGAACAGGGAAAAGAGAAAAAGGGAAACAAAGAGAATTGGAAGAAGCGGAGCGAAGGGTGTCAGGGTCTGAATGGTTTAGAGTCGTAAAAGAAAAAAGAATGATAACAAAAAAAAAGAGTGTGGATAGGTCGGACATATTAGCCCAGTACTCGGCCAGACATCGACGACCCATTTGTAAGTGGTGGTCTCCCATACAAACGTAAAGACCTACGTAAATACTTAAATCTAGCAGATATTCCATATATAAGGTACTACTTTGTCATGATACAGGTACGA
>JANZLH020000022.1:2649846-2669675 GCA_026770325.2 Erythroxylum fimbriatum | reverse complement strand
GAATGTCCTCTTTTCCTACAATGTATGCAATCCACATTTTCATTCCAAAAGCATTCATCAGCAGCATGATTTGTCTTCCCACAAAATTTGCAGCTTGGAAACATTCCCACCTTGAACTTCTGATTCCACTTTGCAATTGGTTTGAGCTATTCCCTGTATATTGGTTGGTAGGTTGGTAGTTTTGGGGATGATTCAAGTAAGGCATTTGATGAGGGAATGGTGTTTAAGGATATATTAGATGTAGCTAATATTGCATTTGGTTTTGGTGGTAATTCTGGTTTTGAGGGTATGAGGTCTGATAAGAATTTTGAGTGTTTGGAGGATGGTTCTGTAAATATGTAGGCATCTGAGGTTGGACAGCATTTGAGTCAAGATGGTTTTGAGGTAAATTCAAAGTTTGGGTGAAAATAGGTGGATTTTTAGGTACTTTAAACCTTTCAACTTTCAGAGAATATTCCTCTCCTTCCCTTCGAACTCCATGCCTCTCTTCATGCATCTCCAACACATTGAATACTTGCTCCAAAGTCACTGAATCCGGATCATTTGTGAACTGCCATTCTACAGGTGCAATGGTTACTTCAAATCTCAAAGGCAATCTGCTCAAGAACTTGTCCACTAATCTGTGAGCTGTTGAACCAAGTTCATAAATCTTGTTTTTGTAGCTCCCACACTTTCTTCATCTTTCATCGAGAAGTTCTCAAAACTTCTCATCACAGCTTGCTTCTTCAACCTTAATGACTGAGTCGAGCCCACATATTCAAGGTTCAATGTTTCCCATAACTCTTTAGCACTTTTGCAACTTGCATGTCTCAACAAGATAGCCTCACTCACCATCGATCTCAAGAAAACAAGAGATTTAAAGTCCTTGTCTCTCTCATGTTTGATTCTTGTTTATTGTTGCTCTATTAAATCTACTATACCTTCAACTTCAGTCACTCCTTCACTCACCACATCCCACCACTCACACATCCTAAGACAATCCTCAACTCTAAGAGCCCAAGCTTTGTAGTTTTCTCCAGTTAAAACAGATATATTAGCTTGCATACTTTGCATATTCATCATGGGAAAGTTTGTACCTGACATGGTTTCGGTTCAAACCAGGTTAGTGAACCGTGTAGCTTTGATACCACTGTGGATGGTAGAGCTGGAGATGACAAAAAACTTCAATAAGTACTGAACTTCAGGCCCGCTTCAATCTCAAAGACAAAATCTTTAGTGGAGAGCAGAACTTTAGAACTTCAGCAGGATGAGCTAACTTCAATGGATCCTTCCAAATACTTAAGATTGAAGTTAGAAGATGGATCAGAATCTCCAGCAGCAATTTCTGAACTTCAGCAAAAATGACTTGAACGTTAAGAGCTCCAGCAGAAACAAAACTTCAATGCTACAAACTTGAAGATGCCTCGAGTATGCACTTCTTCAGCAGCAACTTCTGATAAAAAATGTTTTGCTCTCAATGAATGAAGGCTTTGAAGATGAACAACATTTGCATATTGTAGACTGAATGTATTTTCTGGAAATGGCAATTTATGGTAGCAATGTATGTATCTCAGTGTATGAGGAATTAGGAAGAACCAATGGTTGTATAAATCAGTAACTATGAAACTTCAAAAATGGAAATTTTTGCATTTTCAAATCTGCTTCATTTCCACTCTTAGAAATTTTCTTTCATGACACTCAACATACACACATTCATAACAACTCTAAATCAACAGTAAGAGCAAAGGAAAAAATTGGGAAAAGATGTAAGAGGAAGGTGATGTTTTTCAGGAAAATTTTCTGCTACTGTTCCATTGCTTCGAATGTGATGGTTTTGAGCTTTTCAAATTAGCTCTTCACACCATCCTTGCTTGATTACATCAATGGTCCAAAATGAAAGATAAAAACAGCTAATGTGTAAGATCTTGACAAGTTACATACTGTCATTGGTTCAGCAGGAATAAAAAGTAAAACTGTTGGTTGATATACCAACAAAAGCTGACAATGAGATTTGCTACTGATAAAAAGCTGCAGAAGTTAAAAAACAAAAGATGCTTGAAAACAATAAAAACAAAAAGCTGATGCTCGACTTTCATTTCTCCAATGCCTATTGTTGCTTTGACTTTAATTCTTCAGCTTGGTTGACTTGTAAAACTTCAATTGCTTCAGGTTTCTGGCTTTCAATCATTCGGACTCTTGTTTTTGAATCCAAGCATCTCTGAATTGCTCTCAAAACTACCATCTCTTGCTTCTTTTTAAATACTGAAATTCTACTCTTCATTTTGCTTCTCTTCTTCACTCTCACTGAACTTGCAAACTCTTCCACAAACTTCAACATAGCAGGCTGCATGAAGCAACACAAGTCAACAAATCACGCATATGCAAAATACTCAAGAAAAAAATGTCAAACCCAGAATTTAAACTTGATGATAATGCCCCAACCGTGAGCTAGGCTGACATAAAAATGCAGGATCTTCAGCGACCTCCCAAGTATTATTTAGTTTTGCCTTCTCATTATCATTGAAGATGTGTTTTGTCTTATCTTTGTTGTTCTTTTACATGTCAGACTTGCTTTTGCATTTTGATTCTTAACAGATGATTTTATAAAATTCAAATTACAGTTTTTATGCTTTGTCACATGCTTGGTTGTGACTTATGACTGACATAATTAAGCACCGAACAAGTAGAGTTGTTATATTTCCAGTCTATTCTCCAAGGTTTGAACCTTGGTGGAGATGGTTGGGTGCTTTGGGGTCTAGGGCTGTTTGGCTCATTGGCTCCTGATGTAGTTACAAGAAAAAGAGTAAAATATCTCTTGTGTTGAGATATATCATTACTTAGAATAGATTATTGTATAATGGTTCCTTATGGTGTTCAAATATTGTTGACTCTAAATTGTATGCATGTAATTGTTCATTCAGCGAGGTTACTTGAGTTCTCCCTCTGTGAATTTAACAAACGTTAAGGCTCTTTATGTGAAGAATTTACCAAAAGATATTAATCAGGAGCATCTGAAGCAGCTGTTCGAACATCATGGAAAAGTTACAAAAGTGGTTCTTCCCCCTGCAAAAGCAGGACTTGAAGAGAGCAGATTTGGTTTTGTGCAGTTTGCTGAAAGGCCCAGTGCAATGAAGGCATTGAAGAACACTGAGAAATACGAAATTCATGGTAACTTATCCACTTAATATTAAAATATATTTGCCATGGAGCAGCTTGCATTATTAATTTGATTATTGACTGTTTGTTTGAAGGTCAAGTTTTAGAGTGTTCCCTTGCGAAGCCTCAAGCAGATCATAAGTCCTCCAATGGACCAAATTTACAGAAGGGGATCCTGCCTCAAATTTATCCATCTCGCCTTGGCTATGGCTTAGTTGGGAATCTACTTGGTGCTCTGACTGTTGGCTACGGTGCTTCTAGCTTAGCTCGAGTAAGATGATGTGTTTATGCCATACCTTAAGAAGTTTGTTTCTTTCTTGAAGCAAAGATTTTGATCATTTATTGTTTTACCCAAGTGGATGTTTCATGTCTTTCAATTTTCTGGTTGAGTTCTTTCTTACTGGAAATGCAAATTGCTGCAGCCAGTGATCTATGGAAGGGGACCAACTCCTGCTGGGATGGCAATGATGCCGATGCTCTTACCTGATGGAAGGATCGGATATTTTCTGTAAGTTCCGATACAATTTTCTTGTGCGTTTAATAACAACCAAGAGACAAGTCCGAGTAATGATGCACTGCCTTGCGTTTGTCTTGCTTGTGGGTCCATTTCAAATGTACATTTTTCATTTCAAGTAGCCATCTTTTGTCAGTTGGCAATGCCTGCATACCTGGAATATGAAGAATAAGCACTTTCAACAACTTTATTCTGATAACGATATGGTAGCCAAAACTTGAACTGTGAAATGTGGAAAAAAAAAAAATCCCCCAAGATACCATTCTAACTTGGTGCACGCCAGGAACATTAAGCACGATGTTTAGGCTTACTTTGCTGGTATAAGAACGTTTAGAGAACTGGATTGCCGGGCACTCTGATTGCAACCGTGCAGCTAACCATTCCAGTTGAGTCAAAAACCAACTGGTATTAAACCGGCCGACTTTAGTCCATTTGAAGTGGAAACCAATGAACTGGATTGGTTCAACCCTGGCTTGACTTAAAAACCCAGAAGTTTTTTTGTTAGTTTATATATTTATACAAGTACATGTACACTCCCTTGACCTCTTTGTCATTTCCGGTTTAACATAATATCCTTGCTGGTTCTTTAAACATTGCGTATAAGATACGCTTTACAAGATCCACTCCATTTTATACGGGGGTGTGTAAGCTAAGATTTACTGACTAACAAACTATTGTACAGTTATTGCTTACTTTGATTGTTCTTTGTAAATTCCATGGATTTTAATAGGAAGTTGTGTGTGTGTGTGTATATATATATGCCATTTTCCTATATTTTTATTATTTGTAGGCAACAGCCAGGAATGCAATTGCACCCTCAGTAGCATACTTGCGCACGTTGTTGTTTGGTTTAGCAGCCAATGACAAACATAAAACCCCACCTCTCTTAAACATGGGATTGAATGTCACAAAGATTGCACATGGAATGGGCATCAGTCTGCAGCCCTCGTGAAAGCAAATCATGTGCCCTCTGAAGAAAAGAAAGTAATATTTACTTCAAATACTTTGGTACAAAGGCACATTTAATGCAAATTATTGTTTTCCTCAAAGTTGCAAAATTAGATACCATATGCAAAGAACTCTCTAATGTAAACTCCGCATGCCCTCTTTGAGGTCAATATGAGATGTTTATGCATATATCATTTGGTGTTGCTGGTCAACTGCTCCGTGGAAAGGCATGCATTGAGCACTCTAGAGCGGCTTCCCGGACTGCTGAAGGAAAATCAAGACTATTGTTCAATGATAGTAATCTTCTGGCACAAAACAAAACTACTCATTCAAGCAGTAAAAGTGGAAGTCACCTAGATGTTAAGCTGCTTAAATTAGAAACGTTATCCGTAAATGCAAACATCCGCAGTTCTTAAGCTTATAGTGCAAGTTTATCCTGCTTTTAACATGCATGAACAATATGCCCAATAAGACACTGTATTACACATATTGTTCTCATGGTCATGGTTATAACGCATTAGACACTTCAACCACTTCATATCAATTTTCACCTCTACAATCCCCACCCCATCCCCAAAAAATTGGAAAAGAAAAAGCACACACACAGAAGAAAACAGACAATGACAAAAGGGAATAAGAAGAAAATACTGTAAGACACAGAGTGAGAGAGAGATTGAGATATAGAATGTAGATGACAGATCTACATAACCAAATCACCAAGGAAATACTCTAAACCGAATAGATATTTCAGCAATAAATATGCAAGTGCTATACTACATGCTTCATCATAACCAGCAATTCCATGGTTGCAGTTATCAAATGAGCATCTAGAGCACTCAATATTCTGCAGAGCAATGAAAAAGAAGGCAAAGATAGATCATACATGGCCAACTAGTGTAACTGCTTCTCAAATGAAGGTTGAAAGGTCTTCAGGTGGTTCAATCCATATATTCTCGAAAGGATCTTGCTCTCCCCAGTCATGACACTGCTTACGAGGATAGTATCTACAGTCATCAAGTGAGTATGATATGCAGCGCTTCCCAAAGAAACGAACTTTGGAAAAGTAGACACTGTTTCTCATTATCCCAGGGAGGTCAGTTCTTGAATGAGTTGATAGGAAACTGGCAAAGATTGTCACACCATTGAGAGTTTTCAACTCTTCCCAGACCATTTTTAATTGGTCCAACTTGAATATGATTGGGTTTTCACTATAACATGTATAGATAACTAAAATATCTCCGTTATGCTCTGACATAAATTTACCCTTCCACCAAGTTTTAGTAAAGAAGTTCTCAGGGCATTTAGGAGGTGGCACAGCAAGCACATTCCATGTACGTTGCAGTGGGTCAAAAACTCCTAACCAACCAGTGAGACTCAGACAATAAAAGAGTCCATTGCAGAAAACAATCTTATTCCAAATGCTACTAACAAAAGGCAACCGATTTTGGTAATTAACTGTCCTCCACTCGGTTGCCCCGGGATAACAAGTGCTAATGGAAACAATAGTTGGACTAATGTGCTTAACTGTAAAGACTACACAGCTGGTAGATTTTGGAGAACAAGAGAAGGCAACTATTTGATAAGTTAACTCAAATCTTGGCAGTTTGATCACTTCCCGAGAAAATGGGTTAAAAAAGAACACACGGTGTGTTCTTGGTCGGTATTGCAACAACCAACCATCTTTGGTGTAACAAACTCTTGATCCATACAATTCTGGCAACTCAAGCGAGTAGGTCTTGCGCTGTGAGGGGTCATAAAACTCATACAAGTTACCAACTTTTGGAAAATACATCAGCCAGGGAGACTGGTTGACTACTCGAACAGAAACAGCAGCTGCGTGCCATCTCTTGCAAACAACAGAAGCAAAGATGTTATCTGGGAGTGATAAACGACAAAATATCAACTCCAGAAGTTCTGTAGGTAGGTCAGACCACGTATGTAGTTCCAATCTCTCTTTCTTATTCTTGATTGTCATTCTTTTATCATCTGTGACAGTTGCAACCAACCTATACAATCATAAAAATCAAGATCAACCACAATGTCAATAGACCACCACTAGCCCCAAGAGTGTCCTCCGATTTCATTAATGGAGAGACCCAACAAGATCTTTCACTTAATCAGATAAAGCCTAGTCGCAATATGTAAGGAGGAAAAAGCTCAGAAAGGGGTAGAAAGTAGAACAACCTGCTGTATAAATTTCTATTATTTCAAGACCCAAAGAAATATACTTAACTAGGGTACCGAAATCACTGTAGATCCATTTAACCACAGACCATCATATCCAGATCCATGTTAACAGACGTCACAAAGAACAAGTCAATTGCGTAAGACAGAAATGCAGTAGCTCGTTAACACCTTTTTTAGACATCAATTCCATGTATGCAGATTCAATCTCATAAATCAATAGATAAATGGTGACATCTCCCAAAAGAGCTGCCCAAAAGCAAAACATAAAAAGTTGATCGGAACATCTAAAGGTTCCGACTTGCTATCGCCTTCAATGGACTCCCAAGTTCCAATCCAAGTCAGAAAAATACAAATGTAGTATTTAGCACAAAACCCATTAAAGATTCAGCTTTTATCCACTTATACTCACATACCCAAGGAAGCAATGCATCAGTACAATACCCTTTTGCCTTTTCTCTAAACTCCAACATACAATTTATTATACCTAACCTCAAGCAACTAAATTACAACTGAACGAACAAGAAAGTTACAAACTTTACAATTCTCACTCAATATAAAACAAATTAACTTACGATTTTAGCTGCTTTCTCTTCCTTCCAGCCATTTTGTAGAACCAATCAAGCAATTCAACTTTACCCTTTGGAGAGAGAGAAAGAGAGTAAAACACAGTGCTGAATTGAAAGCAGGAGAGACAGGGGGACACGAAAGAGGCAACATATATGTGCAAATGTGGGAAAGATAGAAACACGTGTCAGTGAAAGTGCAATCTGGTGTGGACTACTCACACTGTAATGTTGGTGATAAGCAAGTGATATTTTGCCACGTGAGAGGACCGTGTTATTGGAGTGTGAACCATTTTAAACATGGGTCATAACTCATAAAGATTTCAACTTTGACTTCTTTTAACTCCAAATCACATTCAATTACGGGATAGCAAGCAAAGCAAGAAGGTTGGAGGACTCTTTTCTCTAATTATGACAAAATCATAAAAATATTTTTACATATACTCAAAAGAAATTGCATTCATTTCAACATGTGGAAAACGTTAGACATCTATAAACAAAAAAGCCTCATGTTCATGTCCTCAATTATTGTATTCAAAACCTCATTCCTTCGAAATAAATTGGTTGACATTAGTGTATTGGAGTTGGGTTTTAGATTGTATCTAGTTATCCTGAAAAGGATCTATCATCCTGGAAAACTGGTTCTAATGGTACAAATGACAGGAACACTGTGTCCTTCAGAGCATGTAGTTTCTCTTAATGAGCATATTTTTCATTCTGGACAGTTATATAGTTATGGCCTATATGAATTCATGTAAACATGGCCATCTGACCGCTGAATTTCTCACACACGCACAATAGATAGAGAAAAGTCCTTTCCCAATCATGGATAATATTGCAGAGTTATAGGATCAATGCTCTGCTTCAATTTTAGCCGATTAATTGCCCCAACTAATATGTCTCCAACTGTCCTGCAAGAGAAACACCTTATACGTGGAGATAGTATTGGAAAATTTGATGAAATAGTAGAGAAATGACAAGCAACGACATAAGTAGGCAGGTGGGGTTGGAATCGTGCTACTCGATGTTAGTGACAGGGGGAATTAATAAAAAGATTGTTCAGTTCAGTTACTTCTTTTGTAATTGACTATCAAAAAGGTCTAATTCTAGACTATTACATCTGTAAATCTTTAGGAACGTGCAGTAGCATATATAAGGACCCTGCATTGTTTCCTGTGTTGGAAAATCAGGATAAGATTTTGAATAGGTCGGTCATACTAGGCCCAGACATCGACGGCTCATTTGTAGGTGGTGGTCTCCCATGCAAACGTAAAGACCTACGTAAAGACTTAAACCTAGCAGATATTCCATATATAAGGTACTACTTTGCCATGATACAGGTACGACATTACAACCCTAATTTTCTCTGCTCTTAGCAACCAAAACCCTCTCAAAAAGACTAACTTGAGCGTCGGAGGGGCCTGCCGGCAGTCAACCCCTGGCGTGCCTTATTTGTTTTGCAGGTATTCTACAGCAAGATCTGTCAGAACTATGGATCTAGGTAGCAACGTCCAGCCCCATCAAGTTCAGGCAGAACCAGAGTGTTTTCGTGATTGATGTGAGTGTCAGTAGAAAGAGACGGAAGACATGCGTGTTATATGTTGTTTTCTGAATCTCACTCTCAACTTCGCCTTTGTTACTTCATATTTTCGATTTTATTTTGATCCACGTAGGGTTGGATTTAATTGGTTTGAGGTTTGACTATTTCATTGCTAACCAGTTAAGCATTGGATTAAATTAGGCAATGTAAAAGGAGGAATCTTCATCCTGCATCTCTTTTCGTATCATACATTCTAATGTTGAGAGATTACTAAGAAAATCCTCCTTATTAGGAATTTAATATAGCTTTGAAGGAGATCATGAACTAATTGATGTCAACCATTAATACAAAAAACCCATTAAGCTACTCCCTATGAAGTGACTTGGAATACAAGTTTTGTGTTGATAATTGAGCTTTTACCTCAGCTCATAATTGTAGAAGCCAGGTTGTTTCATAAGTTTGAACCAACACTTGGGGGGATGCGGCGTCCCTGCCCTTGCCCTGAGGATGGATTTCGGTATCTAATTAGATTATGACTTCCAGCTAAATTGGGTCCGTTCTTCTTTTTAGATTTTCCGTTGGGCTTGCTTTTCTTGCAACTTTCGGACCACAAACGAACGCCATACGTGTACTTTTCCAAATTGGTAAGTAAAGTCAAATTTAATATGATCGATACTTGAATTCGGCACCTCTCTCTTAATAGAATATGTTCATAAAGTGAATAACCTCTATTTAATATCGTCTTACCAACAACATATGTGTTCACTCGTCACTGGTACCCTTTTATATTGAACTTGGAGGTGTTGTTTAGTGGATATAAAAAGAAATCACTTTTTTTTTGTTAATTGGATTTAAGAATCTAGCGAGGCCTAATGCCTCAAAAAGGCTACTGACGTCTACAATTTAAGTCTTAGAGTTGGATTCTCTCAAAGAGTCCGTCGAGCCTTTTTTTTTTTTTTTTTTTTTATAATTTCATCGAGTCATAACTAAAGAAATCACTTTTCAAAATGTGAAAAGGTATCAACAACTTCTTTAAATACTAACTACTAACAATCCCTAATAAAAGATGGGGGGTATTTTATCATGATGTTACATAATTAAATAAAAAGGTCACGAAAATGTAGTTTTTATCGATGGTTAAAAAATTCAATCAGTTCGATTGATTCAACCATAAAAATTTTGAATTGTTCAATTTTTCGGTTCGGTTTTTATTTTTTGTTGTTGTTAAATTTACTTTAATAACTTTTATTGTAATTTATCAATTAATCAGTCAATTTTTATTAATTAATAAGTTCTTATAAACTAAAATGATTCGATTAATTTTCATTTAACTATCTATTTTTATATTAAACTTTAACTTCTTCAACGATAAAGACAATCTCTTTTGATCATGTTTCAAATTCTTTAATTTTATTCGATCTTTAGCTAATTTTATAACGGTATAATACTGGTTGAACTATTAAAATATTTCCTAGCTAAATGTAGTTTTCTTCCGAGACCTGGCCAATGACATAATTCTTTATGGTTATGTCTGATTTTGTTGAGGCTGGGTGTCGTTGCTTGGATCCATGATTTCAATTGACCTTAGTTGGGGAATACCTGCAAAACAATAGAAGGCATGCCGGGGGTTGATTGCCGGCAAGCCCCTCCGACGTTCAAATTAATCTTTTTGTAAAAGTTTTGATGGCTATGAATAGAGAATATTTGGGTTCTTTTGTCATACCTGCATCGTGGGGAGATAGTCAACTTATATAATGAATACCTGCTAGGTTTAGGTCATCAACTGGGAATGGGCCGCTAGGCCCACACGTCATTTTAGGGTTAGACCTGAGCCTCGCGCGATCGACCTAACCACTTTAGATACTAAATGACTCGGAGAAGCATCAAATATAAATTATTGCAGAGGTTCCAATCAAAGAACATGAAAAGGCCAAAGTTCTTGACGTGGATTCACATTGGATGTGGACATGCAGAATAGCAGATTTGTTTTGATACCAACTCATCATTCCTATCATTTTCAGAGGATCATTTCCAATCGCTAAACTAGGTTTTTTCTTAGCAGGTAAGAATTTGCTTTTAGCGTACATTTCTTTAACTCTTAATATTAAGGCAAAAATAGGATAGTTTAAATAGTTGAAATAAGATTTTTAAGAATTATGGACCTTTTTAATTATTTAAATTATTATATAAAATTTTAAATTTCCGTTATTATGGAAAATAAAGTGCCTAAAATTAAGCATATATACCAAAAACAAATCTTTATTATTGTTACAATTAATATAGAGAAGATGATGGGCTAACAATCTTTAGCACAGTAAGCTGCGTGCCCTCAATGTTCTCCTTCCTCGGACACGGTTAATCGTCATATCTCTATTCACATTAGCTTACACATTACACACGATGGAATTGACCAACGTCAGTATCCCCAACTTAAGTACAAGAATTAGCATCTTCCCTTCGATGATGAGTCACATTCTGAAACCCAGAGAAAATAGCTTGGAAAGTTTCAGATTGGTTGGTATACAGACATCTTTTAAAAATAGATAATAGCATTATCAATCAGCACATCATTTTCAACATCTTTATTTGAAGAACTGTGGCTTGTTCTTTTCCTATACCATCTTCAAATTAACACACACACATATATATATCTTCAATATAAAAGTATGGTGACTTAGTTTCTATCAAACGCATCAACCTCGACCTATATAAGCAAGGGGATAAACGTGGAGGTGGCAGGCAATTCCAAAGTAACGAACAGTGCAAGGATGGGGAAGGAAGTGAGTAAACGAGCGGCGTCGTCCCTGAAAGTATCGAAGAATGAAAATAAACAACTGATCAACAGCTTGATAAAAGTGATGCGTCCCAAGGTCTACATCACTGACAGCTCAAGCTTCAAGAGGCTTGTTCAAGAGTTAACTGGTAACAATGAAACTACCAATACTACTTTCTTATCATCGTCATCAAACTCAGTACCTGCAGTTCACACTAGACCGAAGCCGGTTGCCGATGACCATGACAAAGTTTTGGCCGTAGTGAACATTGAGGAAGATCATGGAAAACCTGAAGAAAGTAGCTTCACGGAGGACACGTCTTTTGAACCATCCCTTGACTCTGCTTCATTCGAAATCTGTAACAATCCATACTCCAACATCAATCAGCAGCTATTCTTCGATGACCCCATGTCAGATTATTTGTCGGTGAATCTACAAGAAGCTGATACGGTAGCATTTCAAGACTTTGATGAGTCGTGGCTACTGGACGTTGAGCCTTATCCTTTCTATGGCCACCATTTTGATCAGATTCATGATCATCAGGAGGAGGTCAGCATATATGACTATGTACTACCTGGACTGCTATGAATGCTTATTCAAGTTCTCTACAACAAGGGCAAAATCTCTCATTTTCCCTAGGATTTTGGCCTTGCGATATTTTTTGATTGTTTATAGTTCCACCGTATAAAGTTAATTTAGAGTAGATCCAATATGTTTGTAGTAAATATAAGTATGCAATAGCTTGTTCACGTTTAGAATTTGCAGATTGTACAGAAAGGCAACTCTACTATCTACTCTCTGTATATGTATACAGCATGTTGTAAAGTTCATTTAAGTTGTTTGTTTCCTTAATATATAGAGATTTATGGGCTACTCCATTTTCGTATAGTGCATGCAGATCTTGAGAGCTAGCTAGTTTTGAGTCAGAAGGAGGGGAATCGCATTGGTGATTCATCTTGTTATTGTCAAAGGACAATATGTTCTTCAACTTGGGAACAATGTATACCAAGCAGGATTTAGATCTTTTAGGTTACGAGTTCCCCAAAAGCAACAAATTGGAAAGAAAAAGAAACCAAAGAATTCTTCTTCCTTCAATTTGCTCAGTTTCTTCATGCTTTTTAGAAAAAATTTGATCTTAGAAATAGATGCAGCAGCTTTATATTCTTCTCCGTATACGTACCGGCATATATAGTGGATTGTCTTTGCCGAAGTAGCTTCTTCAATTGCAGCCCAAACAGCGATAAATGAATCATTGAATCACAATCCTACGTATCACAATAAGGGCTTACATTGACCAGCTAGAGATAAAACGAGTACAGAGAAGCGTACCATGGCTGACGTAAGGATCAATTCAAGTATATCAGTATCATTTTCTTTGGAAGTCTGTACAGTTATACATCTCCAAAAGCTACGAGTAGTAATACTGGTAGCTGTATACATGTTTACTCAACACAGATGAAGGTCAATTTTCTGTAATATGCTAATACGAATCTAAAGTAGCAGTGACACAGGCAAGCCCTATTAAGGCATACATGACAATGGACCGCAACAAGAATATGGTTTTTTGCCTTGATTCTAAGAAAAATTTCCTTAGGCAATCAGGATATTACTCTGGGCAAATTTCAGTAAACACAGGCAACCGCTTCTTTAAGATAGGACCATAAAGAACATCATCAATATAGGCATCAACATCTTCCCTTGAAGGAAACAAAACAATTTGAGAAGGTAAGACGATCTCAATGCCATCATCGAATGGTGTCCAATTTTTGAAGGCGGTAACGTCTGCCAATAGCATCCCAAAGTCCTCAGATTCGATATTGGGAAGGGAGGATTTATTTCGTTCTGGTTTGAAAAGAATTGGGGTCCTGTCTGAATGTGGAGTAATACGGGTTGGGGTATCGTTCTTGCTAGAAGATTCACATTTGCAGGTGAAAGCAACACCGGTGCTGCTGAATTCAGAGGATGCTTTTTGGCTTGTTGTTGCAGCTGCCTCTTTCGCGATCATCTGATGAAACTGACACTTTAAGCCATACAGGGAGGACTTGCAACCGTGTGCCTTTAAACAGATAAACAACAATTATCATTTAGTTGTCAATGCTGGGGAAAGATAGAATCCATTACTGTTTCTCCAGATGTAGGACAGGGATTGCACCTCAGTTTTTTTCTTGATGGGGAAATGCGTTGGACGAAGCTCTTCTTTACCATGTGCAAACTACAAATGAGGAATTAAATATGTCAGCATTCCAAGAACCAAAGTCAATCAACCTTGGAAGCCAAAAAGGATGGCCACAGCTCATTTACTGTGACAGTCAAAGCAGAAAATTGATGCATTGTAGTTACAACCCCTCCCAGAGATCAAGAAAGAAAAGGAGGTCATAGCCAGCAAATAGTCAGTTATGCCATCAACTGCCAATCTGTGGTTGTGGACTGAAATTTGACCACACAATTAACAGCGTTAATCACAAAGAATTTGAGAGATAAGCTACAACCATGATCGACATAAATAACAAGCATGTGGCGAATCCTAATCGCACTTCTAATTAAGTACATTTGATTCAGAAAATTTATTTTTTCTTGTTATCTTTTTCGATTCTTTCTAATGAAAAACGGAAAAATAACCATTAATGACAGCCGAATCTACGTAAACTCTTCAAAACATACAACTTCAAGCGAGACAATAATAATAGTGCTGCAAGTAACAAGAATTTGCTGGTTGGATCACAAATTGTTCTTTTCCTTTCGTTGAAAATGACTAAATAGAGAGAGAAAGGGACCTGGCACTTATAGCCGAAGCGGCAGCGTCCAAAGTCCTCCCAAGATCTGCAAAGCTCAGTCTTGAAAGCGCTATTCGCCGACGAAGACGACGACGGCGTCGAACTAGATGATGAGCCTCCGGAATTCAACAGAAGAGATCTCAATACCCTCACTCCTCCTCCGCCTCCGCCTCCACCGCCATGGCCACCGTCTGCAGACGCCAGTTCATCCATAACCAAGACATCCTCTTCCAGAGGTGTGCCGTATGTCAACACCGGCGACGTCATATTCTCCACAGCAGACAGAGGCGACAACAACGAATTCCTATGCCCGGCGGTGCTTCCGCAGGACTTGTTACTCATTGCGGGAGAACCGGACGACGAGAATGAAGATAGTCCGCCTCCGTCATCGCCTCTAAGGTATCGGATGTGAGGGGGAACGAGAACGTTGAGGGATTTGAACCTGGGGACTTTGCCGGAGTTATTGTGTAGGGAGTAGTCCATCACCGTCTCTGGTGAGGAACCAAAGACAGCAGAAACATTTCCTACTTGGAACTTTAAAATATTTTTATTATTTTCATAATCAGCATTTTGAAATTTCCCGCCGAAATAAACATTATCCCATGTACAGTATTTTCCTCCATTTTTTTTTCCCTAACATGGAATCCATTTCCCCTGTACCCTCTGGTAAGCTCTACTTTCATTTTTTATTAATACATTTTCTTCTTTCCTTAAAAAAAAAACATGGAATTCATTCGGTCTCTCATGGTTGATCACTAATTTGTGGATTGAGATTATGATATTATTGAACTTCTAGTTTGTGGTAGGAATAAGCTTTTCATTAAAAGCGTTCACTAGATCATTCACGTAAGGAAGATGATGTTGTAACACAAGTGGACTTTATCTTCAAGCTATTATATTTAAATTTATATGATAACTTCGTACAAGATGGCAATGGGTTTCAGAGTTTTACAAATAATTCAACATTTGGTTGTATATGTGCGATTGCAAGTTTTTGATCTAAAACTAAGTGAAGCCTTGTCCGTTGGCCCTGGAATTTCAGGAGCATGCAAAGGATACGTAAAATTAGTCGTTTACTTGGATGCTAATTCTTTTGAAATTAATTTTCTTATTCTTTTAGATATTTAGTTTGATTCTGTATTGTATAAGTTGTTTCCTATTAGTCCTAGGAGTTTTCTTTTAGATCTTTAATATAATTTCATATTATCTAGGTTGATTCCTAATAATACTAGGAGTTTGCTTTTAGATCCTTAGTATGATTCTATATTATCTAGATTGTTTCCTAATAATATTAGGAGTTTTTCTACTATAAATAGAGGTTATAAGGTGTATTTTTCGTGATTTACAAATAAAAGTTCAATATTTTTCTTAACAAATTAGAAATTGATTCTTTTGTGTTGGTCTTTACGCCTGTGTGGCTGGTGACAGACACCCTTGAGAGCTTTATCAACAATTGTGGTGCTTGGCTTTATCAACCATTGTGGTGTTCTCTTGGTTTTTCTCTTCAACTTTCAATATTTTCTATTCATCTAAACTAACAACCTTTGCTTTTATTCTCTCAAATTCAATTGGTGTGCCTAGTTTATCCATCAAATTGGTATTAGAGCTCAATTATTAAGGTTTTCTTAAGCATTAATGGTTTATAATTGAGCCTCTCTCACCTAAATTCGAAAGGTTCAAGTTTGATTTTACAAGGTTTGGTGTGAATATGGCTACAAATGCTAGATTCAATAACAACAAGGCCAACGACAACAATTTTGCTCTTTTGGGGGCAATAGATCGACTATTAGATCGTAAGATTGAAGGGATTCATGCTCAAATTGAAGATATCAACAATTAGTTGGGCTACTTGCAGATGCAAAATGCTAAGTTGAAATGTTTTATGCAGGGTAGAACCCAAGAACGATCACATGAAAGATCCAAAAAGGACTTATGACGAATCCAATAAGGAGCAAGATGAAGAAGAGGAGGAGTATAAATCAGAAGAGAAGCAACCAAGACGTCCTAGACATGGAGGTTACACATTCAAAGATCAACTTGGAGCTTGAACTCCTCAATTTTGAAGGTAAGCATGATCCTAAAATTACCTTAAATTGGATTTGTAGAGGTGATCATATGTTTGAGTATAAAGCTTTTACGAACCAGGAAAGTTTTAATTATGTTATCCTTAAGTTAATCAACTTAATGGGAATTTGGTATGATGATATGCAATGTGTGGCGTTAAGAAGAGAAGGAAGAAGAGTTAAGGTCTGGACTCGTTTAAAATACGAGATCAAAGCTAAATATGTTCCTGATAATTATAGGCAAGAGAATTATATAAAGGCAACGACTTTGAAACAAACTTGCTCTTTTAATGAGTATATTGATGCATTTGAGAAGTTAAAAATGTTGAATCGTGTAAAGGAGGATCTAAATCAGAAGATGGTTCGATTTTTGGAAGGATTGAGTTTGAAAGTCAAGGATAAGGTAGAATTACAACTTTATTATAACTATAATGATTTGTGTAAACTTGCTTTATGTGTTGAACAATAAGTTAACAAAAACCTGATTGGAGGTCGTTTCCACAACAGAAGAATCCTACGACACCTTCTACTTTTGTCCCTTTGAGTTGTAAGGTTGATTCAAACAAGAAGAAGCAAGATTGGAAAGGAAAAGGTACTTTGAGCATGAAAGAACTTGATAAGGATAAGAGGCGTTGTTTTAAATGTCATAAGTATAGGCATATTAAATATGAATTTCCTACAAACAAAATCATGACAATTCAAGAGTGTCAAGAAATTGATGCTTTGCTGAATGCTTTGTCCATAGAGGAGGCCAAAAAGGAGTTAGATACTGGAGGAGATTACGAAGGAAGAGTGGAGGATGTGGTTAAAGGTAATGAGGATGGGCCTAGTCTTACAATTCAACGTGTTTTGAAGGTTACTCCTTCTCCAAGTGAGTCCCAACGTGAAAAATTGTTCCATACGAGATGCAAGGTGCAAGGAAGGCTATGTAACGTGATCAAATATAGTGGTTCTTGTACCAATGTAGCTTCCATGGAGCTCGTGGATAAACTAAACTTGTCTACTCTCAAACACCCAAGACCTTACACAATTCGATGGCTTAATAAAGGGACTAATTTGACGATGACAAAATAGGTACTTGTTTCCTTTGATTATGTACTTTATGATGTGATTCTGATGGATGCATGTCATGTCTTATTAAGACGTCCATGGAAATATGATCGAAAAGCTCAACATGATGGAGTCTCTAATTGCTACACTGTTAAGAAGGATGGGAAAAGAATTGTGCTTGCACCTTTATCTCCTTCTAGAATATGTGAGCTCAATATGGAGCAATCTAAAAGGAAGAATCTGATTATTGGGAAGAGTGAGATTATTTGAGAATTTGCTTAATCACAAGTAGTATATGTATTAGCTTCAAAGGAGGTCTATGAAAATTCAGTTGATTCTTACCCACTAATCTCAAGCCTCTTCTAGATGAGTATGCTGATGTATTTCTTGATGATTTTCCTTCGAGTTTGCCTCCCATTAGAGGGATCGAGTATCAAATAGACTTGATTCCGGTCACACATTTTCTTAACATGCCCACATATAGTTGTAATCCAGAAGAATCGAAGGAGCTTCAATGATAAATAAATGAGCTTATGGGGCGTGTATATGTGCGTGAAAGTATGTCACCATGTGTTGTACTAGCTCTTCTTGTGCCAAAGAAAGATGGTTCGTGGCGGATGTGTATTGATAGTTGAGCGGTGAACAATATTATCGCTTTCCTATGCCTCATCTAGATGATATGTTATATGAACTCCATGGTGCTCAAGTATTTTCAAAGATAGACTTAAGGAGTGGTTACCACCAGATTCAAATGAGAGAAGGTGATGAGTGGAAGATTGCATTCAAGACTAAGTATGACTTATATGAATGGTTAGTAATGCCCTTTGGTCTCATTAATGTTCTGAGCATATTCATGCGACTTATAAATGAGGTATTGCACCGTTTCCTTGGAAATTTTATTATTGAATACTTGGATAATATTCTAGTTTATAGTAAGAGTAACAAGGAGCATATGCCGCACTTAAAAATGCTTTTTGAAGTGTCGAGAGAGGAGAAGTTCTATGAGAAGATTGAGAAATGTACTTTCATGATAAATAGCATCATATTCCTTAGAATGTGTCTAAGGATGGTATTTCTGTTGATAACTGGAAAATTGATGTTATTAAATCATAGCCAACTCCTAAATCTATTAATGAAGTGCGTAGCTTTAATGGATTGGCTTTTTTTTATCGAAGATTTGTAAAGAATTTTAGTTCTATTATGACACCGATTACTGACTTTATGAAGAAAGGGAAATTCAAATTGAGTGATTATGCATAAAAAGGAATTTAAATTAATTAAAAGGAAGTTATGTTCCACTCCTATATTAGCTCTTCATGATTTTAATGAGCTATTTGATGTAAAAAGTGATGCTATTGGAGTTAGAATTAGGATTGTACTTGTTCAACAAAAACGTCTTATTGCTTATTTTATTGAGAAGCTTAATGGATCTAAAATGAATTAATCTACTTATAATAAAGAGTTCTATATGATCGTTCAGGCTCTTAGTCATTGGAGTCATTATTTGCGACCTAAGCCTTTCATGTTGCATAGTGATTATAAAGCATTAGGGCATATTAATGGGCAACAAAAACTTAATCCACGTCATGCTAAATGGGTCGAGTTTCTGCAATCCTTTACGTTCTCATCGAAGTATAAGGATGGATGTTTTAATGTCATAGCTGATGCATTGTCAAGGAGGAATTCTATGCTTGCAATACTTGATTAAGGCTCATTGGATTTGAAATCATCAAGAATTCTTACGTAGGGGATGAAGAATTTGTTAAATTATTTGAACTTTGCAAAAAAGGTGTGCATGACCAGTTTGTCATTCAAGATGGTTTTCTCTTTAAAGGAAATAAATTGTGTTCTCAAGGACTCTTTTCATGATTTATTGATTCATAAAGCTCATGGTGGTGATCTTGCTGGTCATTTTTGTATTCAAAGACTTATGAAATTATTCAAAAACACTTATACTAGTCTCACATACTTAGTGATGTGCAATCTATTGTTAACCAGTGTGGTACTTGCCAAAGATGAAGTGAATCACACGTTAATACAACACTTAATACACGAAATACAAATGCACAAGAAAGGGGGGTTGAATTGTGTATTCTCTTTCGATAATCCCCTTATAAATGATTTCGTTAAAAGAAACTTGTTCTTTTTACAAAACTACTGAAAATCAATGTTATATAATATTTTCGAAATTCTCGTATGAAAACAGTAAAATCGAAAATTCAAAGTTAAGAGAGTTAAGGGTTGAGAGTTGAGAGATGTTGACACGACAGATTTATCCTGG
>JANZLH020000022.1:2628156-2649746 GCA_026770325.2 Erythroxylum fimbriatum | reverse complement strand
TTATGCCATTAATGAGTCCAAAAAGTCCATTTTATCCTTCCTTATAAGCTTATGTTCTTTTAAACTTAAGTGTCTTGTCAAATATATCCTTGAACATTCTGACACATCACTTTCTAGAAAATGTCCCTCATTGTCTTAAGTTTCTAATGCCACCGAAAACATTCAGTTTGATTTAGAGATTTAAAAGATATACTTCAAACATTTTTGGACTGCTCTTGTCCCAAAACAGTGAACTACGCACAACTTCCCTCTGAAATTTAACCATCTTAGAAACTGAATTAGATTTCAATTTCTTCATACCATTTGTAGCTCCATGACTCTAGTTTATCACAAATTAGAAATCATCTCATTTGAAGTTCTACTGATCCCAAAATCATCAAAATACTAAAGTATATTCAGTGAAATAACACCAGTTCAGATCCTTTAAGAGCACACTCACTGTACCCGTCCCACTCTTTTCACTCAATCTTTCTCAATTTATTTCAGAAGCTTTGATTTTTGGAGGAGATGTAGAGAAAAGTCTTACGAATCCAATGGTTCAAGAATCAAGTCATTCGGAGGTCTAGAGAAGAAGTTATAGTCAAAAGAAGCAACCATGTTTAGGAACTCAATTATACTGAACCAGTTTCGGGGAAACAACCATAACTTTTTGTAGAAGTTTCAGATTGCGGTGTTCTTTAGATCGTTGAAAATAAGAATTCAATAGCTACAACTCTTATGAAGAAGTCGAAGGCAAATTCTGTCATATGAGGGGTCAAACAAAAAGCAGACGATGATGACGTCATTTTGAGACGATGATGATGTCATCAGACGATACAGATTGGGAAAATTGCCATAACTTTCTGTACAGATATCGGATTAAGGAGTTCTTTATATGGTTGGAAAGAAGAATTCAAGAGCTACAACTTTTATGAAGATCTCAAAGACCAATTCTTTCATCTACGAGGTCAAACATAGAACAGAATGTAGGATATGAAAAAGTAGACGGAAGGAATGAACAGTAACTGAGACGGTCAAACATGAGACGCAAAAAGTTAAACTGAGACGGAAGCAAAAGCAGATGGTCAAACTGAGATGCAAAAAGTCAAATTAAGACGGAAGCAAAAGCAGACGGTCAAATTGAGACGCAAAAAGTCAAACTAAGACGGAAGCAAAAGCAGACGGTCAAACTGAGACGCAAAAAGTCAAACTAAGACGGAGTCTAAGGCTGAAGCAATCAAAATGGCATAACTTTCATTACAAATATCGGATTGAGGTCATTCTTGGACCGTTTTAAAGAAGATTTCCAGACTTACAACTTCCATAAAGACTTCAAAAACAAATTTTGACTCTCTAAGGGTGAAAAGTTCTGATCAAGGTAATTGTCCCGAAAATTTACCCTATACAGCAACACACACTTCAAATGATCATAACTTTCAGCTCAGATGTCCAAAATTTTCATACTATATATTGTTGGAAAGATAAAAGATAGATCTAAAACTTTCTAGAAGGCACTCCTACTAAAATCTATTCATATCAATTCCAAATTTACCCCTAAATTTCAAAGACGAATTTTCTATTCATACACCAACATACTGCACCCAATTCTTAACTTCATGACAACTTTTGAGACTCTTAGAGACAGAATTGAAATTCAACGCCTACATATGAAATGCAGCCCTAAATCTCTAGTTTAATCCAAATCAAGAATCATCTTGTTTGGACAAATAGAGAAAACGTTGTGGCTGAAATACTGAACCATACTCAGTGAATATTTTCCAGATCACTGTCAATTTTGTTTCTAAATCTTTCATTAACACAACTCATACCCAGATCACTCTTCTGCTTCATTTACTCCTCATTCTCTAACTTCACTTCAAATCAATATCATCCCTAAAGGAATTATGATCCATGATTAATCATGAGCACTAATAACGAACATACACATATGTACATATTCTTCATCAACTTAGTATACATATTCATCTTCATTTTTGCTTTCATTTCCCTTATAACTTTCACCTTAATTCTTTCTATTTCAAAAATCTCTTATCAACCGAAAACACCCTAACAAATCATGAATCTATCCACTTTTATCAATCCCTACTTTACTCTTGTCTATCATTTCTTGGTTTAAAAACTTTCATTCATTTATTATTTGACTCGTGACTAATCACCAAAAATTTTTCATTCAATAGTTCTAATCTTCTACGAAAAGTTCGGGGTCCAACACTCAATATTCATCAACAAAATAAAATTTATTTGAAAATCTCACACATAATAGATGATAACGCGGTTTCCCTTAACCAAGAAAATGGATTTAGCTACTCATAACAAAAGTGAAAATCAACAAAGAAATAGCCAAATGTAAAGTCTTCATCCCTGGTCTTTCTTAAAAAATTCAAAAATTCCTAGAGAAATACTACAGAAAATGAAAAACCTAACTATGGCTGACAAAAAAAGCAGAAGAAAATTGTGCAGAAAAATGTAAACTATCCTAATGTTGGCTGACGTGAATAGTGTCAAAAATCCTCCTTTATCCCCTTTGATTCTCCTCATTTTTTCATGATCTTTTGCAGATAATCTTTCCTCAATATTCAGGTTGCAGATCCCCATCCGTAAGGTAGCAATCTGATTCTTAAGATTACGAAAATCTTAGGTGAATAAGATCTGCATTAAAAAACAAATCCTGCATATATGCATTGTCCTTGCACGTGCCCACACTTAGTCACTGGATTTTCTGCTAGTTTGGAATTTCAGACTATCTTTGCTTCCCTTGCATCTTTTCGATTCAATTTCATCTCTTAAGTGTTGAAAATCATCTGAGAACAATTAAGAAACAAATATATCAATTTTGAATAATAATTTCAACACATTAAAGAGATTTAAATACAAAATAAGCACAAAATGACAACTTAACAAGTATGGATTTCATTATTGAATTACCTCGCACATAGCGTGGTAAGGATGCAATTATGGTGGTTATAACTAGTTTCTCAAAGATGGCTTAGTTTGTTACATGCCATAAGACTGATGATGCTTCTCATATTGTTGATTTGTACTTTAAAGAGATTATTTGTCTTCAGGGGGTACCAAAAAGCATTGTTTCTGATTGAGATTCGAAGTTTTTGAGTCATTTTTTGCGAACCCTGTGGAAATTACTTAGAACAAAGCTATTATTTAGCACTGCTCACCATCCGCAAATGATGGCCAAACCAAAGTTACAAATCACACTCTTGGTGCCTTGCTTCGGGGATTGGAGAGAAAAACCATCAAAGATTGGGATTTAAAACTTACCTATGCTGAATTTGCTTATAATAGATCTCCAATATGTGCTACTGGAGTATCTCCTTTTGAAGTTGTTTATGGCGTGAATCCTTACATCCCCATGGATTTACTTCCTATTTCAAAGAAAGACTTGATGAGTATAGATGCAAAGGCCAAGGTAGAGACAAAAAAGAAGTTTCATGGGCATATTCGCTCAAAGATAGAAAAGATTAATAAGAGTTACAAGGCTTGTGCTAATTGCAAGCAACCAGCCTTTTAGCTTGGTGATCTAATTTGGATTCATCTTCATAAAGAAAGATTTCCAAGCAAAAGGAATAATAAGTTTATGACCCATGCTGATGAACCATTCAAAGTATTTGAACGAATGGTCAGAGGGTCAATATTGATCTTCTAGGAGATTATGGAGTTTCTATTACATTCAATGTTGGTGATCTATCTCCTTACTTGAAAGATGAAGATTTGAGGGCAAATGCTTTTTAAGAGGGAGAGAATGATGACATAGCACATGTGGACTTTATCTTCAAGCCATTATATTTAAATTTACATGACTATTTCGTGTAAGGTGGTAATGAGCTTCAGAGTTTTACAAACAATTCAATATGCGGTTGTACATGTGTGATTGCAAATTTTGGATCCAAAACCAAGTGTAGCCTTGTCTGTTGGGCCTGAAATTTTAGGAGCACACAGAGGACATGTAAAATTAGTCGTTTACTTGGAAGCTAAGTCTTCTAAAATTACCTTCCTTATTCTTTCAAATCTTTAATTTTATTCCGTATTATCTATTGTCTAAGTTGTTTCCTAATAGTACTAGGATTTTTCTTTTAGATCTTTAGTATGATTCCATATTATCTAGGTTGATTACTAATAGTACTAGGAGTTTTCTTTCAGCTATGATTCTATATTATCTAGATTGTTTCCTAATAGTATTAAGAGTTTTTTTCTACTATAAATAGGGGTTATAAGGTGATATTTTTTGCATATATTTATTATACTTATCTTTTCTTGTTTAATTTATTCTTGTACTTATCTTTTCTTGTTTATATATTTATTTACTTATTTTATCTCTTATTGTTAATCTTTCACATGTTATATATGTACTGTAGTATGTATTGCATTTTATATTTTTAATTGTACATTTTTATTTATATTTTTATTATCATTATTTTTCTGAAAAATTAAAAAAATATTATTATAGTTAAAACTAAATCAACGTTACAATGAATACAAGGCTTTAAGGCTACCATCATATTGCAATATGATCTAAAAACAAAAACTCCTTAAGGGAGATAATATAACTATCTGCATGATAGAAAACAACAGGAAACAATTATAGGCACCACTGAAATTTCATCTTTATGGGAAAGCTCATTCACCATTTCTAGTATTTGGGATTTTGCTTTCTCTTCCTAGCATATTTCCATTTTGCAGATTTAGGTTGCACGCAAAATCGCTAGGGATGTCTAGGATGTAGGCTACAGCTAGTGGGGTATCACAATCCTCTGTTTATTCTATATCCCCTGTCTCATGATTCTCAGTTTGCCCAACAGTTGCAGCTAGAGTTAGCATGTTGGCCCAGTCAATCCGACAATGCTCCAAATACTTGGAAATGAACTCATTCGTGCTATTGTCTAGATTCTCCCCATGTTCTGCACTGGAATTGTCCTAAGTTATCTTTCCCTAGGAAATATATATGCGACAACTTGTTCAGTCCTCACACCAACTACTTGATTACCATTGTCTTCATCACCAGTAAGTACATCCCCAGCAATGATATGCATACTCGCGACAACACTAGTAGTTTCATCCTCTGCATGAAAGCTATTTGTAACAACCTTGGATGTCCCGACATGCAATTGCACACATGATTCCTAACAACCCAAAGAATAACTAAGTTTGACCAACACCTCATAGTTCGAAGGTTCCTGCATAGCATTACATTTTCCCAATCTAGAACCAACAGGGGACTTGACAGGAGACATCCTAGAACAATCAACCATCTTAAAATTTCCAACCCTTAATTGCACATTTGGGTCCTCACAAGACATGAAGTTCTTTCCATCAATAGGATTAACTATCCCATCTTTTTGCAATGAGCCCAGCAAAATTTTACTTACTATGTGCCCATCTTCGATCAACAGTGAAGAACCAACAATAATCTGCACATGGGCTGACTCCTCTGCTTTTGTTAACTATAATATGCTTCTTCTTAGAATTAATCAACGGACTACCTCCTCTGAGGGACCACAACGAGAAACATTAGTGGCTCCCTCTTACTCTTTTTCATATCTAACTTCCTTACTAAGGTCCTCATGCCATCCCGAGTGAAGAACCCTGCCTGCGGGAACCCATTTCCTCCTAATATATTATCGTTATTTTGCATTACATGTTTGTCTATTAGAAACAGCCTATTTATCAAATAGGGGTAAGGCTACGTACTATTAGACCTTCCTAAACCCATATTTCAGTGAGATTCTTATTGGGTGTTATTTTTATTGTTGTTATTGTTAGTTTCTAACTTCAACAAAACTCTTAAGTAATAAAGTCAATCAGTAAGAGAACAAAAATGTAAATTTATTTATGGTAGTTTCGCAAATAATTTTTGCCTACATCCACTCTCAACACTCCTCTTGAATTTTGGATTTTCACTATAATTCTTTTTTAAAGTCAAAAAATAACCTTTATATAATCTTCACTTAGTAAAGAGGAATCTTTATTCAATCTTCTTCCAACGTGAATAGCAGCCTCAATGTCGCTAATAACACTCTGAAATATAATAAACAAGAAACTTAATAAAAGCTTACAAATCAAAAGTAGCTCACTTTATTACTTTGATAATATTAAAAAGGCTTACTCACTCAAAATGAGACAATGAATGCTCAAATAATTAAAAACACTTAAAAATATGTGTAAAAAGCACTCAAATATTTCTTAATGATGAAACTAATGAAAAATGTGTATTTATAGGATTTTGGGACCCTTCTAGCCATTATAGCTAAGAACTAAAATTTACGACGATTAGTTAATAGAGCATTGGTTAATCAGTATAGCATATTGGTTAACCAATGTGCATTGAATATACATATTCACTAGTTATTAATACATCGGTTGATTAATAGGTATATTGTTCGATTAATATGACACATTGATCGATTAATACATCAACTAATATTACTATAAAGTTTCAAAACATCAAATTTAACAACTTTAATCTATATTAGTCAACCACTAACATATATACGTTAATCAATCCTCCCAAAAACATGATTTTAACAACTTTAAATCCTCAAAATCATTATATTTAATACAATTATGATGTAAACACTTCCCTAAATATTTTTTAAAGAGTGCTTAAAAGATCAAAAAGGCTTTTCTCTTAAAAACAAAAGCCTACACTTCTTGAATAAAAAACCCAAGCAATAAAGTGATATGAAATATTTATACATGGTGAGCTTTTAAGATTACCAAATTAACAAGGTGAAATCACAAATGCTATTAAAATACAAAAAGACCTTGATATGCCTTGTTCTTCTTTTGTTCATGACTTGATCTTACCTTGACTTCATCTTTTCTTTTATTAACTTCATAAAGTATCTTCTTAAAGTTATATCACGATTTCATCTTGTTCTTGTAAAGCTTCTCGTCAAAATAACAAGCTCATTAGTAGGATCATATTTTGTTATCATTAAAATATTGATGAGGACCTCTCTTAGTTCAACAATCTTTTTTTATAATAACAAAATATTTATAATATTGAAAAGTAATAACAAGATTAAGCACACAAAAGGGGAAATATTGGGTGTTCATAAATTTTATATAAAACTAACTTAATATGAAAAAGATCACAATTCATAAAGGATGCCAGTATAAGGTAAAATAATCAATTTTAACAAGTATTTTAATTAATAAAGTAAATGGGTAATGAAAGAGACATATAAACTGATTTATAATGATTCTGAAAACAATCATTGCCTATGTCCACTCCTAAAGCACTGCTTGGATTTTCATTATCATTCTTCTTTGAAGATGAAGAATAATCTTTGTACAGTCTTTACTTGCAAAGAGGATTATACAATCTTCTTCCAAGGTGAAAAGCAGACATTGGTTAATTAGTAGGCATATTGGTTAACCAATAAAACTACAAATGTTCATAATATCTTATTTAACAACTTTAATATATATATTGGTCGACTACTAAGACATAGAGATTAACCGATCCCCCCAAAAAACATAATTTTAACAACTTTAAATCCTCAAACATAATTTGTTTAATGCAATTATGATTTAAACAATTCCCAAAATATTTTTTAAAAAGTGTTTGAAAAATCAGGAGGATTTTCTCTTAAAAATAAAAGCCTTAACACGTCTTGATGAATAATAAAACTTATGGAACAAAGTGATATGAAATGCTTATGCGTGGTTAGCTTTTAAGATTAACAAACTAATAAAGTGAGATTAAAAATGATATTAAAATACAAAAAGACATGATGTTCTTTATTCTTCTTTTATTCATGACTTGAATTTTATTTTGTAACTTATAGACTTCATCTCTTCTTTTATCAACTTCACAAAGTATATTAATGAGTTATGCAAAATTTTGTCTTGTTTTTATAGCTTCTTGTCAAGATAACAAAACCATTAGTAGGATTTTTTATCATCATAATATTAATTGAAACCTCCCTTGGTTCAACATTATATAATATACAAATACCTTTTCAATTTAAAATTTTTATCTGACGTGATTATGTAAACATCCTCCTAATGACTAATAATCTGTGAATGACATATATGGATGTTGATTTGTACCAAGCTAACAAAAATTCAATGTTATGTGCAAAATATACACAACCTCGTATGTTGCAATTTGGTAAGGGGTTGTCGGTCAACATTGATCGTCAACTTGTTTAAATTTTCAGGTTCATCTTTATTACAAGTTAACAGCTTTAATGTTTGGAGGAAGGGATGAGAAGGATAAAAGATGGTTGTTATGGTGTGATGGAATATTTGGTATGCAAGGAATGACCGAGTTTGGAATGGTAAACAATTAACTTTTAAAAAATTTGTGAATAGGATTAGTAATGCTTTGCCGTAATAGAAACAAGTTCACCTTTAGGTTTACACCATCGGTATTCAAATCCACTGAGCCGACTAATCCGAGTCGGGGCTTCGTCACAGTTAAGGCTCCTCGCCTCTCCTTGCGAGTGTGTTTAGGTTTACACCACCGGTATCCAAATCTATTGGGCCGACTAATCCGAATCGGAGCTTCGTCACAGTTAAGACTCCTCGCCCCTCCCTACGGGTGTGTTTAGTGGGGATCGAACCTAAGAGCTCTTTCCACATGCCTAACCTGCGCCGCCAACAGAGACACAACTCGTAGGTAGAAACAAATTCACTAAATAATAGATGATAGAAGGCTTGAGAGCGCGATTAGATGCAGGAACTTTTAAGAAATATAAAATTAATATCGTATGTTCATTGAAAAAAATTGATTCTCCTTGTAATTAGGTCAAATGTATTACTTTTAAATAATTAAGAGGGGAAGTATTACTTTTAAAAGTGGATTATTCAAATCAATTAATAAGAATTTAATTCAATAAATAATAATCATTAATCGCTTTAATAACATTTCATAACTTTTGTTGCAATTCAATAATTTAATTTTATATTTCTTAAAAGTAATAAAAATTATAAATAATATCTATCTAGATTTAAATTGAAAAACCTAACATTGTCATATTTTCATAAACTATCATAATTATGTTAGTTTTAATAAATTGTTAATTTATGAAATGAAATGGATTACATAACAATATGCATATATTTTGAAAATTATTATTTTAATTTATTGAAAAATTTAACTTAGAATATTAGTTTACGTTAAAATTATAAAAAGATTAATCTATAAAAATTTTACTTTGTATTCAAGATAATATTGGATTGCTCAACGTGGAATTTGTAAATTTCAACTGTCAAGAGAGTCTCAAATGAAGTGACTCAATTCTTTAAACTTGGTCAAATAGAAACCACTTGATTGGTTCCTGAAAGTGAAATTTCTGTCATTCCCTCTTTTCTAGCACAACTTGCAAGCTTATTTTCTAGCACAACTTGCCAAAAAGTAAATGAGCCGACCGTCAACGCTTTCGGTACATAGAAGAAAAAGGTTGAAACTCTGTAGCTAGTGATTAGAATCACTCGGGATGGAACAGCTGACCGATGATAACAAGAAGTAGCAACTTCAGGAACTTGGGAAAAGTACAGGGACGACATGATTGAGAGCAACTTTTTTATTTATGGGGAGCCCATAAACTTCATGCATGTACAACTTGCAAGCTTACTTTCTAGCACAACTAGCAAAATAGTAAATGTGCCGAGCGTCAACACTTTCGGTACATAGCACCAAAAGGTTGAGACTCTGTAGCTAGCGATTAGAACCACTCAGGATGGAACGGCTAACGGATGATAACAGGAAGTAGCAACTTCAGCAACTTGGGAAAAGTACAGGGACGACATGAGTGAGAGCAACTTTTCTATTTATGGTGAGCCCATAAACTTCATGCATGTCCAAGTCTTCAAAGGTTGTGCCATGAAGAAGCTCCCAATCAAACCAGTGTAGCAAATTGGCGATCACATTTTCAACTGCTGCAACACCAAATGCGGTTCCAGGACACCCTCTTCTACCAGCACCAAATGGGATAAATTGGAAATCTTGGCCTTTGAAGTCCACCGAGCTGTGAATAAACCTCTCAGGCACAAACTCGTGGGGATTGTCCCAAAACTTGGGGTCTCTCTGGATCGCCCACGCATTGACCAGTACCCTTGTTTTTGGTGGGATGTGAAAGGTACACAGTTCAGCACTTGCAAATGTTTCTCGGGGAAGCAAGAAAGGGATGGGGGGATATAACCTGAGTGTCTCTTTAATCACACATTTCAAGTAGTCCATTTTATTTGTATCTTCAACTTCTATCTCTGTCTTGTTCCCTACCACCCTCCTCACCTCTTCTTGGACCTTTTGCATTTTACTTGGGTGTTTCAATAACTCTGCCATCACCCATTCCATTGTTGTGAATGTTGTGTCAGTTCCTCCTACTATCAATCCTGCCATTATTGCAACACCAAAAATACCAATTTGAAATCATACTAATTAGTTTAAATAAAACGATCACAAAAATGGCACAATCAAGATGTAACAAAAGATAAGTCTTATCACGTCTAAGTATGCATGCATGTATGATTAATAGTGAGATAAGAAGGAAAGGTACCACGAGAATTGCTTTGATGTCATCTATAGTGAAGTTGAACTCAAGAACTCCATCCTTCTGAACTCGGAGAAGAATATCAACAAAGTCTTCTTTCTTATCAATTACTTGGTTAGCACTGGTCTCATCATCGTTCTTTGACAATTTATGCTCTTCAATCACCATATTGAAATAATCATCCATTTCTCTGAAAGTATGCTTCAGCCTAGAAGTCAAACCAGTAATCACGTCTATCCAACCTAAAGAAGGAAACCAGTCTCCAAAACTAAAGCTTGTGAACTGAGTCCCAACTTTTTTGGACAACTCTCCAAATCCAATCTTGCCACCCTCTCCTTCACACTTGCGACCCAGAACACACCTTGCAACTATATTATTTGTGACTTCAAGAAGCAACTGTGATAGGTTAACTGAAGAACGATTTCCACTCAAAACACATAGCTTGTTCACAAGTATTTCAACTTCCTCCTTCCTTACGGACTGGAAAGATTGAACTCTCAAGACACTGAGAAGCTCAATAACACAAATCTTCCTGGTCTGTCTCCAGTACTCGCCATAGGGAGCAAAAGCAACGTCTATGAAGCCGTTGAGAAAGATGTCGACAGCAGTAGATCTTGAACGATTTGAGAAGATAACATCATGGGTCTTCATAACTTCCCTCGCCATATCTGCCGACGAGATAACCAGAGTTGGGACTTGGCCCAACTGCAAGAGCATAACAGGGCCATACTTGGCGGAGAGAGCCTGGAGAGACCGGTGTGGGAGTTTCCCAAGCTGATGCAGGTTCCCAATTATGGAGACGGCTGGTGGGGATGGAGGCCGATTGTTACTAGTTGTCTTCTTGCCGGCTTCATGATTTAAAGACCTGATGAGAACGAAAAGAGATACTAAGAAGAGAAGGAAGCAGAGGAAAAGATAAACCGGCATGAAGGTTAGTTGTTGAGGTGCTTGAAGGTTCAATGGCAGAATCATTTTTGCTCCTGGGCTCTTCAATTATTAGCTAGCTGATTGGAAATCGCGTACCGCCTGATCAGATGATTGTATTAATTTTATATACAGATTCAAGGCCTGTGGAAGTGGAGCCAGCAATTTCTTAATGCATATAAATGTACAAGAAGAAAAGTTGGTAACTATGATCGAGCATCCTTCAAATAAACAAAATTTAGATCGTAGTCATATAAATCAAACGAAACTACATTTTCAAACTTCATTAAATTATATTCTGAGATTGCTAATAATTTCTGTTAAATTAAATTTCAACCAGAGATGTAGCGAAAGTTAAGAAATAATGGAATAAAGGGCTTGAATAAGATGTGGCTTTTTATTTTCTGATGACTTCATTTTCTGAAAATGGTAAGCTAGAAGAACTTATCCTATCAGAAATTTTCTTTGAACATATTGTCCAGATCACACAATTCTCCAAGGTTTGATTCCACTCAACATTGCAATACGGACGAAGACTTTTTCAAAGTTGTATTAAAAAGGAATTTTTAAGAATTGTTGACGGCAGTAAATGCCTGTTTCAGCCCTAAAATTAATCCATACATGAGCTGCCAGGTTTACAATTTCTTTGTGGTTCTTAACTCCTGCTTTCTTATTAATTTGTCCTACTTTTGACCTTTTAGATAGTTGCTTTCAAGATAATGAGAAGCAATTCTGGTAAATTTTGGGTTATAGAAACCGCTAATTTGAGACCCATACACTTGTAGAAATCGGTTTCTACATATATATGACTGATAGTTCGTTTATTAATCTCTATAATTTAGGGGCTGAAAAATAGCTAGCGTATAACATCTTGCTATTACTTGATAAACCCTCATTTGTCTGGAACTGTTGGCTGCTTTGAGTTGCAACAATCATCACCATCAAGAGTAGTCTTCTATTCCATCTAAAATTGAATCGCAACTTCTTTAAGTTTGTACCGGAAGAAGCTTGCTCCAAACCAGCTGTCAGCCATCTCTCCCCAGTTGACTGGCAAACATTTCGATTGAATGTCTACAGCTAGATGAGAAATAGACAAGTGATTGAAATCAAACCAACGTACGTGAGAATAGGACTATCCGTGTAGAGATGAACAAGACCTTACTCAATGGGAAAAGAGAGGAGTCATACTTGCTTTGTACAAAAGAGAACTGAAGCAAGGTGGAGCGAAATTTGTCAAACCACGCTCTTGGTGCTTGTTTAAGGCCATACAGAGATTTTTTTAATTTGCACACTGCAGAAGTAGAAACAAACAAGCCTGGTGGAGGTGTCATATAAATGTCCTCTTTAAGATCGCCATGGAGGAAAGCATTTTTTACGTCCATTTGATGGAGAGGCCATCTTTGAGAAGCAGCAATGGCTATAACAGTACAAACCGTAGTCATTTTTGCGACTGGGGCAAAAGTCTCCTCGCAATCTACCCCATACTCCTGCTTGTTACCAAGAGCAACCAGTTGGGCTTTGTATCGATCGAGAGTTCCATCAGAACGAAGTTTGACTGAGTAAACTCATTTACATCCAATGGGCTTAATAGTAGAAGGGCAAGAAACAATATCCCAAGTGTGATTCTTCTGAAGTACCTGAAGTTCATCTTGCATAGCTTGTTGCCAACACTCATGCTTTGAAGCTTGTGAATAACATGAAGGAACATATATATCAGATAAAGTAGCAGAAAACCCATACCAGTCAGGAGGTCGAGATACTCTACTAGATCGTCGAAGGATAGGCTCTGAAGGAGCAGACTCAGAACTAATCGCAGAGACAGGTGTTGGATCAGGCGCAAGTGACAGCTCAGTCTTGAGAGGAGGCAAGGTCGGTGGATGTCTTTCATACACAAACCCAGGTTTAAAACAAATAGGAGGAATGGATAAATCTTTAAAGGTAGGTAGAATAGAAGGGACAAAAGAAGACTTATCACTCATAGGAAAGAAATATTGATTTTCAAAGAAAATAACATTTCGAGAAACACGAAATTTGTTAGTACTAGGATCATAACAAATAAAGCCCTTTTGCAAAAGACTATAACCCATAAAGGCACATTTAACAAATTGAGCAGAAAGTTTATGGCGTTCATGAGGAGGCAAATGAACAAAGCATACACAACCAAATGGATGTAAATCATGATAGCTAGGATGCTGATGATAAAGACGAAAATAGGGAGAGTCAAGATTTAATACCTGAGATGACAATCTATTAATTAAATAAACTGCATTAGCCAACGCTTCAACCCAAAATTTAGATGGCACAGACGACTCGAACAATAAAGTTCTAGTGATATCCAGTAGCTGTCGATTTTTACGCTCTACAACCACATTTTATTATGGGGTATATGGACAAGAGCGTTGTGAGACAATGTCTTTGTCCCGCAGAAAATTATGAAATTCATGAGACATATATTTCCCACCAGAATCAGTTCGCAATATTTTAATACAAGTGAAAAATTGTGTCTCAATAGAAACTAAAAATCCTTAAAAACATAGAAGACATCAGATTTGGAACGAAGAAAATATACCCACATATATCGACTATAATCATCAATGAATGTAACAAGTACTTGTAGTGAGCATGAGAAATAATAGGCGTGATACCCCAAACATCGCTATAAATAATATCAAAACATTTGGCAGCACGACTACCATTAGAAGGAACAGAAGAATTTTACTTTTGCCCAGTTTACATGTGGAACAATCAAAAGAAATATGAGAAAAATGATCTTTATTGCCCAATAAACTAGAAGTTGATAAATGAGACAAGATAACATAATTTGGATATCCTAAACGTTTATGCCAAACTTCACTCTTACAAGCCATAGTAGCACAAGAAAAAGAAGAAATATTTGGAATAGCAAAAATAAGTGGGACCAATCGTCCAACTTTAGGCCCCTTCGCGAGGGTCGTCCCTGTCACTTGATCCTGCACAAGACAACCATCACGAGAAAAGTGGACATCATAGTTATTATCCACCAATTGACCAACAGAAATAAGCCTAGTAGTGAGCTTTGGAGATACAAAAATATTTCTGAGATATGATGTAAGATCCCCAACCTTAGTAATAGGTAATATACTGCCATTAGCAATTTGAATTTTTGTGGAACCATGATACTTACGAACATTTTTAAGCATGGTAGATGAGTTGGTCATGTGATTTGAAGCACCATAATCAACAGGCCAAAGTTTAGAAGAGGAAATATCATTACCTTGTAATCCCAAGGCAGAGAAGGCCGAAACAATCATTTGTTGCACCATGTCATGAGTAAGAACTATAGATTCAGCAACAGCAAGAGTAGAAACAGGAGTAGAAATAGCTGAAGCAGCAAGGTGACTTGAACTATCATTGTTGGCTTTACGATTTTAAGGTCGTGTAGGGCATTTCTTTATAATATGTCCTTATTGTTTACAATAATTGTAGTACTTCTTTCTGCAATGGGCAACAATATGGCCATATTCTTTACAGCTGTAACATTGAATTTTGCTCATATCCTGATCCTTCCTTGTCCCTTGAACCGCAAAGGCAACTGTGACAGTATTCTCCGATTTGAAAGCGCTTTGTGTAAGAAGACGTTCTTCGCGAAGCAATTCACCAAAACAAATGTCTAAGGATGGTGAAGGTTCTACACTCATTAAATTAGAATGAACAGCCTCAAATTCAAATCTTAATTTCATAAAAAATTGATCTCTCTTTCTTTGTTCATGAATATGTTGAATTATAGAAAGAGCTTTTATAGGTACCTTAGCATAAACGATGTCAGTAAATTTAGCCCATAAGTTCTGAAAACCAAAATAAATTCCTGGATGGACATATTTTCCTGAGTGTAATTAGCGATATCATTCTCTAATTGAAAACGTCTGGCAGTATTGTCTTGATTATACACCTTTTTCAAATAATCCCATATGGCCTTTGCAGTCTTATATGGCCACAGATTAAGAACAATAAGAGGGTCAACAAACTCTAAAATCCAGGTCATTACCTGAGCATCCTTAACTTTCCATTAAAGCAACTCCTTTGAATCCGTAGGAGCTGAATCACTGCCATCTACATGTCCCTATTAATCTTTTCCAGTGACAAATAGTTGAAACTGAAATTCCCAAGAGGAATAATTTTTTCAAATAAAACGGACATTAAAAGTCTCAAAGTGATGTGAAGTTGTCATCTTGAAGAGCGCAAGAAATACCAGGAAGGAGAACTAAAAAAAACTTCTATGACCAAAAACACCAAGATAACCACAAAACCCACCAACCAAAAGAACCCCAAATATTGATTAGCAAATATGATCAATAAAACCAAAGGAAAAGACAAAACAGAGAACTTAAGAACTCAGGGAGTGGGCTCTGATACCATGTCAATTTTGCTGAATGATCCTTTCTTTACGAGTCTTTCCCTTATATAAGGAATAAACTTGATTATGCATCCCTAATTATCAGCTTGAAGATTATCCTAGAAATGGAAAACTATCTACTCCTTAAATAGACAGATTGACTAGCTAGCTGTAATCCTAACTAGAGAAAGATATTTACATAATAATTACAAATATATGTAACGGCTATATATGAAAGTAGTAATTATAAAGATATAATAGCCATACTAACATAAATCAATCACATAGGCAAGTAATATGTCTTTTTATCTAACATGTTCTATATCCCCTATTTTACTCACACATACACTTTTAAATAATCTCTTCTTCATCATAAAGGATCTCAATTGTTATGTAATTTTTTATAGGTTGAGACAATCTTATAAAGATGATGGTAGGCATTAGAAAGAAAAGGATTTGTTTATATTATTTTAATGATAACTGAGGCATAACAACTCTTACTCGTGACTTCCAAACAAAGAGAGCGAATTCTGATTGAAAGAAAATTATTCTTTGACAATGTCGGTTGGGATATCTATCTTCTCTTATTTAAAACATTTATTTTTAAAATTAGTTTTCAATATTTATATTTTCAATTTAAGATATGAACATGCATTAATGCCAAAAATATCATTGTGTTTCTTTTAAAGTTGGTTTTAATAAAAGTAATATTCCTTTTTTTATGTAATTATACTAATGTATAAGGTCCATTTTCTATCCCTTCTATTTCAAGATAAAGATATTTTGTATATTTATTAATGATGGCATTAGAGTTAGTTGGATATATTTGATGAAATCCAAGAGTGATGTTTCACATATTATTTCTCAGTTTTACAATATGATTCCAACTCAATTTGACACTAAAACAAAAGTTTTTCATTCTAAAAGTACTCATGAGTTTAAAAAAACATTCTCTTGCTAATTTTATGATACAAAATGATATTTTCCACTAGACAACTTGAGTTTACATACTCTAATATAAAGGCATATAATAGAATGTTACTTGAAGTGCCTTGACCTTTATATTTTAATACGCAAGTGCCAAAACTTTTTTGGGTTGACCATCTTATGACCATTATTTTTCTTATTATTCGATTGCCTAGGATTCTTGATTTTCAAACTCCTTTAAGGTTGTTATTTAGATTTCATTCCATTCCTTCTGTCCTAAATATTTTCCCTAATATTTTTAGTTATTTGTTTTATATGCATGTTCAGATAAACTTGATCCTCGTGCTATCAAGTATATTTTTCTAGGTTACTCCAATTCACAAAAGGGATACAAGTCTTTTTTATCCTCCTACAAGAGCCTACTATATCTCAATGAATGTTCAGTTATGTGAAAATAAGCCCTTTTTGTGGGAGATATCCATGGTTACTCTTTATGGGGAGATTAATAGTTAAAAAGAGGAACAATTAAGGTTGTAAAAAACATATAGATCTCATATATAGAGAAAATCAAGGAAAATAAGGAATACATAGTTTTAGATGACCCATTTATTGAGGAGAACAAAATTGAACCTAATGTTTCAGCTGATGATAAGAGACTTGAGAGACCAACTCATTTGTTTAGAAAGGATATATTAAGAAAAACAAAGATGTCCCAATTATGTCTATTAAACATAGCACCTCCCTTGATGATACTATCATGTAATCAGACGAATCTTTTAGGATTGACACCGAGATATGCACCTATTATTCTTAATCTCCTAAAACTCCTAAACATAGTCCTAATCCTAATCGCAATAAGAGATATCTTCTTTATGTAAGAAAAGAACCTAATATATTTGATTTTTCAAAGGCCTCTAATGTTTAATATATCTTCACATCTAATTCTATCATCGTTTATCTAAAGTTAACTTGACATTTTCTCTTCAGTTGTCTTCTATTTCTATTTCTAGTCATTTTCAAGAAGTATAGCTCTCTAAAAAAATTCTACACACAAAATGGTTGAGTTGCTAATTAGAAAGAAGATCGTAAAATGAAAATGGGAATCACGTTGTCAAATACAATTTAGATGGAATAATTGAAAGATACAAAACTATGTTGGATGTAGATGGTTATACCCAAACTTATGGTATTGATTATTAGGAGATTTGTGAACCAATTGTTAAGATGAATATTGTTTGCATCATACTATCACTTATAGTTCAATCTAGAATTCTCAACAATAGTTTGACGGGAAGGATATCTTTCTTCATAATTATCTAATAGAAAAAGTATTTATGGATCACTTTCTCGGCTTACACTAGAAGAAGGAAAGAAATCCAAACTAAAAAAGGCATTGCATGGATTAAAGTAATATCCAAGGGAATGGTTTAGGAGCCTAAGTCATGAAATGAAGCATTATGGATTCAAGCAACATTTGGCATATCATACCTTGTTTTATAAACATAATCATAATGATATTAGCTCACTTCTTGTCTATGTTGACGATATAATTATCATCGGTAATAACATAGATAAAATTGAGGAACTTCTAGTTATTTTGCTAAAGAATTTAAAGTAAAAGATTTAAAGTTTTTGAACCTAATCAAGGACAAATTTTCTTTCAAAGGAAGTATATTTTAGATTCTCTAGTTGAAACTGTTAACTCTATCTACGAGCCTATAAATACATAAATTAAGGTAAATCATAGCTTATCTACTTCTCCTAATCAAATTCTAACAAAGAATAGTTGAGAAGTTTATCTATTTAATTCTTGATATGAATATAGCATATATAGTTAGTGTTATGAGTCAATTTTTGCACAATCTAAATGATCAACATGTGAACGCTATTAATCAAGTTCTGACATATTTAAATCAAATCTATGTCAAGGTCTTATATTATCCAAACATGGTCATTTTGATGTTGAGGGATATACAAACCCTAATTTTTCTAGTAGTAGATTGGATAGAAAATTCACTTATGGATATTTTTCATTTGTTAAAGGCAACTTGTTGACTTGGAGAAGTAAAAAAGAAAATTATTTTGCTTATCTAATATAGAAGCTAAATATCGTGTTATGCATATATAATCACATAACTTTCTTATGAGAAAATTCTCTTTCTTGAACTTAGTTTAGTCTAAAAAGGCTTATGATGTTGTTTTATGATAATAGGGCAGCGATTGAGATTGTTAATAATCCAATATAATAAGACCAAACTAAGCATTTTGAATTAGATAAGGACTATATTAAACATAATTTTGATTTTAACACAATAGAAGCTCTTTATGCTAGAAGTTAAACAACAATTGGCTGATATTGGGACTCATATCATCAATAGTGGATCACTCCATACAATGATATCCAAGTTGGACATGTGTGATATATAACTTTATATATACCTCAACTTTAGAAATAGAGTTAACATGAATGAGTTGTGATTCTTTCCTACTTTGTTTGTTTCCTATATAGTTTCTCTTAATTTAAGAATATGAATATACATACAACTATATGGTTGATTTACTAGTACACATAAATCCTTATATTTTGTGTGTATGTGTGTGTGTGTGTGTGTAAATGTATGAAAGAAAACTTTTTTGCATATTTACAACTAAATAAATAATAACAATTTGATTGTTTAATGTAAACTGCTAATAAAAATTTGAATTAATATATTAATTATTGAAGTTGTTGTTAATATTAAAGTTCTTAAAAAAAATTCACGAGTTGTATTTTATAAAAGATAAATTTTATAACAAATGACTAAATTTTAATTATATAAAATTGATAGACTATTTTGTAATTTTAAAAAATTGTTTTAATAATATCAACCTTGTACTATATTAATACCAAAACTAATAGGACATTTGATACTTGATTCATTGACTTTAGATAAGGTTCAATCGAATCAAACTAATTTTACCAATATATGATAATTACATGATATCAGCACTTAAAGAGTTTTGTGTATTTTGGGTTCTCTTTATGTGCTTATTTTCATTGTAAAATGTATAGTACAGTAGAAAATTGATGGCCATATTAACTAATCATGTATTTACGGTTTAGGTTTTTTATTTTTAATCTGTAAAAGATAGAGATATTGATTCATAGTTAAGACATTGATTCATAGTTAGGATATGTTTAATTACCAAAGTGGAATATTGGATTGAGGTTTGTGCCTTTGAACAGTGGGCAAGCTTCCCAAGAGTCAAGTGAGTCCTCAACAGTTGCAGAGTTACATGGTACAAGAAAGAGGCAAGAGGAGAGAACTCCTTCAGAAGTTCCTCAACTTATGTTCTGCATCCAAGGTACCCACAAAATCTTACACATTTTTAATCCCATTTCAACCATTCATAAAGATTTTGCTAGAAGAAGGAGGTTCTTGCATGCATTTTGATTGCAAGTCTGTATGCAACTGAATCTGATCCATGTAACCCATAATGAAACAGGTTAAGGTGGAGACCATTTTAATTGAGAGTGACCTGGTTGCAAAAGCTATCCTAGACCTCATTCCCATTCTCAACATGAGGAAGCTAGTGCTTGGAACCACCAAGTCCAATCTAAGGTCTGTTCAAAATATTCCCATTAATAACTTTAATATGTGGCTTCCAGGATTGCAAGTCAATTCATCAACATGTAAATAGTCATCTCAATTGTTGTGCATCAAGAGAACTCCTGTTTCCTGAATAGACACTTGTGCTCTCATTGCTTTCAATCACTAACATAGTCCCTCAAACTTGCAACAATTGACTAGGAAATTGAGGGCTAAGAAAGGAAATGGAGTAGTTGACCAAGTACTGCAGAATGCACCAGAGTTTTGTGAGATTAAGAAAATATGCGATGGGAAGGAAGTGGATGATGAGATAATGAGTGGACTTGCCTCACCACTTGCCAATCATAATCGTCCCAAGCATATGCCCCAGTTAAAGCAACAACAGCCCACTTCCAATGATTCTTTTGCTTGCATGTGCTTCAAATCTCCTCGGGTAATGTAAACTTTAAGAAGCACTCAATCCTGGGGACGGCTTAGTCGGGAGATTGTTAGACTGAAGATTTGAACTTCATATTCACAGAAAGAAGGTGCGTGTGATACACTTTTAATTTTGTAAAGTAAAAATCTTTAAGGAAAGACAGAATCTCCTTCATAGAAGGTATGTGAAAATATAATAAAACCTTCACTCTACTGACTCTTGAAAATCTTTTCATCAACTCTGCAAATTATATAGATTTCCAAAATGGATTTATAGGACAATCTAAGCTTGGATTATACTTTCTTAATAATTTGGAACAGACGCTGAGTTAATTTTGTCATGGTACTAGAAAATGGCCATATTGCCCGGAGTAAACTCTAAGAGAATATAAAGCACGTAGATACAAGTTATGCCTTAAAATGAAAGACAATTTTAAATCCGCTTTACCTACAAGCAAGGAAGCTATAAGTAATGCAACTAAGAATTTTATAGAGAGTTCGATCTTGGTGCAGGATGAATGCTAACAGCATGCTTAACACATGCAAGTCGAGGAACCACATTAATCCATCTCAAGCTTGGTAGTTAAACTCTATTGCAGTGAAGATACTGTGGGGAAAGTCTTACAGAAAAATAGCTCGACGTCAAGATGATAAAAATTTTAACACCTCTCATTCTTATTACTCTTTCAAAATGAAAACAAAAATTGAAAAGGTAGTTTTATTCCAAACCCCAATTATGAAATCCTTTCTCCTCCACTTCATACCTTGTGGTCGGGTCGGCTGTGCTAGGCCCAGGCCCAAGATATTCAATTTATGCATCCACGGCCCATTCCTCCAAGATGA